>CM044964.1:18209222-18231749 GCA_024516035.1 Bactericera cockerelli | reverse complement strand
TCATTTCATCACTACACAGTGAAGTCATGGCGAAAGATGATCTATCTAGACTTCCTGAATCTAGACAGAGTGAAAAAATCTTGATTTTTTTTATAAAAGAGAGAGAGAGAGAGAGAGAGAGAGAGAGAGAGAGAGAGAGAGAGAGAGAGAGAGAATGTTATAGAGGGAGTGGAAGAGAAGAGAAACAGAGTAGAGAAAGTGTGTGAGAGAGAGGAAGAGTATAATAATATCGCCTTATTTATACTGTCCGATTAGTACTTTTAAGTCAAATGATTGCAGCAGTAAGCCCAAGACGTATTATTGTGTTGTAAAAATTCCAAATGGTAGGATAACTTGTCATGTAATGGCTGGGTTTCGAACCCGCGACCTCTGGAATCTCTGGATTCTCAGAGTGCCGCCTTTAGCACTGAGCTACTGGGACATAAGAGAGAAGATAAAGAGAGAGAGAGAGAAAGAGCTCCATTTCTGCAAGGAGGTTAAGTACGAACAAATCGTGATTTTCACTAACCCTGGTGATGGCATTCTTTTATTGAAATATTTTTTCATCCCTACTAAAATAAAACCCCTGACTTTCACCACAATCTCTTCAAAGCCAAATTATCAGCAGCTTGAAAAACACCAGCTGTGTCAGAGTATACAAAATGTAAATAAAATAATCTCACTTTTTATTGAAAATCTAGATAATAACATCTCTGAAAAAGTACTTATTGAATAGGCGAAGACAGGAGAAATGGGGTTCCTTGGAACGGGGAGTTGTAACATTGCACGGAGCAAGGGGTTGTTTGGCACGGGAGGGGCAACATTGCACGCAAAGTTGATATGGGAATAAACATTAGGCCGGAGTGAAACAGGGGGGTAAAAAAATAATTTTGGAATTTGAAAACGCCTAATATGTCAAAAGTTGTGATTTTGTGAGTAGATCAATCCCTGAAAGTTTCAAAAATTAAAAAAATGATCTTGAGTCTCCACATTGAGCTTAAAGTTTTTGCTATTTTTGAGTATGCAATTTGAAGGGGCATCATCGGTTTTTGCACTTGAAGCACGTCTAACATGAAAAGTGTTAATTATACAAAAAAAGATAATGAATAAAATTATGTTGTAAACAATTTTTTCTTTATTTTAATTCCTTGAAACTTCTCTCTATGATGTACTATCTATGAGCTAGAACATAAACAATTGTAACTCTAGCAGAAACTTCGGAAAATGATAATAATATGGTAGGTTATTAGTCCATATCATAGGTGCTGGTACAACTCAGGCCTACTTTTTTCAGGATAAAAGATTTACGTTGTTATCTATATTTAGTTGGTTATTTAAGACATCTTCCTACATTATACGAGTACAAGTAACATGTATGTATATAAAATCTATGTAGGTAACTGTGCGCGAACATAAATAAATTGTGCTTACTGACATTTTCTCGCTTGTTCTTGTACGGTCTCGTCTCCAATTTGTAGCTTTGTAATTAAAGCAGTACAAAACTGAGTTTTCAGATCTTTCTTTCTATGTGAAAATGATTGTTCAAATTAATTTGTGCATTCGTTAGAAATTAACCACGGATATTACGGATCAAATTTTTCTAGGTTGACTTGGTTGTTTAAATAAAATAACTAACTAATTTTTGTATGAAGTGAAATACCCATATCATGTCAGTATTACCTAAGAATAATAATCGTTTTAATTGATAGTTAGTATTACATGTATTAAATCTTTTAACTATAACTTTAAATTGTTTTTTTTTTTTAATTTGCAGCCGCCCTACTGAAAGTTTTTAATATTTGGCCCTCTTTTCCTACAGAGCGTTATTGAGGCACTTCATGTAAAAGATAATAACTTCTTGCTGATTACATAATGAAAGTGATTGCCCCGTCGTGGTTTTAAATTTAAAAAAAAATAGCTCAGAAAGGCCCATGCATTTATTTAAAATGATTAAGAAATGTTCTTTCTTGTCTATACAATACAAAAAACTTATGTTTGATGTGATACAGAGAAACGCGTATTTCGCTTACTTTGAAAATACTCTTCTCGCAAACTGACCAAGTAGCTTGATCGATAAGGTTGAGGACTTGTAACCTAGAGGTCGTTCATGTCCGGTTTCAGTGTAGAATTAGTAAAGCCAGTTTGAGTAGTTGTGATATCACGAAATTGACTAACACAAATATGATAACTTTTCAACTTGTACTTCTTGCAATGCTAAGGTGCACTTTTAGTCAAGTGGTTAACGCGCTAGTCTGGTAAACCAGGTAGCGTAGGGATCCGTTGGTTCGAATCCCACCCAGTGAATGAACTTTTCCTCATTAATTATTAATTTGTGTTTGTGTCCACATAATAATAAGACTCTGAGGGTTATGTGGTAGAAAATGTTTTGAGTGTGTTATTATAATTAAGGATTCGCGCTCTAATGTGCGAGAACAAGCATTGGGTAGAATTTTAAAATCCCGCAAGCTTCATAGAGATAATGTGAACGATGGTAGCCAGACAATGGAGGAATGATTCAGCACTCCTACCACTGTCTTTACAAGGAGTCTATTAATTGACAAGGACCCCCGAACCAAGCCAATGCTGGTCTACTCCCTGTTTATAGTCACCCAGCCAGACTGCTGGTCTCCTCTATGTTTTAAGTCCCCCAGCCCCAATTGTCTCCTCATAATTTGAAGCTGATGACTACTTCAACCTCATATATCAGTTGGGAAAATCCACTGGATCCAGCTGCCACCTTGAACCTGACTGATGAGGAAATTATATGTCTCATCCGATCCCAAACGGAGTTCGATGCTCTCAAACTCCCATGCCAGCAGCCACACTCAAGCTGTGGAAAGGCGTATCAGGCTGGTAATGGTAACTGAGGCATCACAATCTGTTTATGGCGAAGTTGCCCGAGACCGATTTATACGTGCTCGACAAAAGAGCCGTAATAATATTCCTGTGTGTAGCACAAAAAAGATTTTTTTGGTAATACATAAAATGAATGATAATCATTTGAAAATATAAAACCTTTGATCCTTAATTTAGTACTTTTCATTGTTTGTTCTTTCTGGTAATGTCTTTAATACATATGATACTCGTTATCATATAAGATAATAATAATTTTATGATTTTTTAGAAGCGGAGTGTCCCAAAAATTATAATTTTCATAAGTTTTCAACAAGAGTCATAACTACTAGTGTTCTATCTCTTTAACTGTACATCATAGAGAGACGTTTTATGATACTAAATGATACAGAAAATTGTTCTCAATACAATTTAATACAATACTTTTTTTGTAAAATGAAAACTTTTCATGTCAGAGGTCAATAAAGGGTAAAAAACTATGTTGCCCCTTCAAATTGCATACTCAAAAATAGCAAAAACTTTAAGCTCAATGTGGAGACTCAAGATCATTTTTTTAATTTTTGAAACTTTCAGGGATTGATCTACTCACAAAATCACAACTTTTGACATATTAGGCGTTTTCAAATTCCAAAATTATTTTTTTCACTCCGGCCTAATAAACATGGTGAGGAAAAAATTCTATTAGTTGGAAATGTGCGTGAGAGGATAATATAGAAGTGGGGAACACGACCCCTTCCCCTACTTTGTAAGAGCGGAGGGGAATCTTCCTTCCCCCACCTGGGGTCTGAGCAAATAAAACAATTTCAAGACTTTGTCGAGAATTTTAATAGGAAAAATATTTTTCCTGGCAGTTCTTATCTACCCGCTGTCAGCTGAATCCTTTACATACTGTATGTCTCTCTTTATTTACATTCCCACGGTGTTTATTCAAGACACGAGCTTTGCAGGGTCTTATTTTTACAATACAATACGTACATAGGTAAGTGACTTGGTAATGCTGAATCATAAAGTGAACTCACTCTAAATATTTTTATTACTTCAATAGGTTTATAATATGCATAATCGACCTCAGTAGCTTGATCGATAAAGCGGCGGACTTTTAACTTGGAGGTCGGTGGTTCAAGTCCCGGTTTCAGCGTAGATTTAGTAAAGCGAGTTAGAGAAGTTGTGATATCACGAATCAACACAAATATAATAACTTTACTAATTTCTTCACAAAATACTATTATATGCATAGAAAAATAATAGAAAGAAAAATAATAAACCCGAAATAATTGGGATTCGGTAGAAAAGAAAGCATATTACATTGAGTTCTTTTCATTCCATGTCCTGTGTTGCAGTATGTTTTATGTAGTTTGCCAATAAAGTATTTTTTTCTTCAGAATTATAAATAATAATAAGAACACTGAACCGTCTAATTTGTCAATAACTAAAAATGGTAGGCAACACGTTGAACATGAACACGGTAGGTTTTTTCGACCTTGACAAAGTTTCAGGTATTTGACAGCTCAGTGAATCATCCTGCTTTCTCTCGAGAAACTAGAATACATGTTGTTTCTAGTTCCAATAAATACCCTATAGACTACTCCGAATAAGTACGTGGAGTTTTATTTTTATGAAATGAGATTTGGATTCTACTAACAACTGTGCTGCGTTAGATTTATTTTTATTTTTCTTTTGCAACATTTTTTTTTTTTTTAAACTAGTTAAATTTTATTATCTGAAGAGTCATAAAGGGGTTAAAAATAAATCTTTCTATTATTTAGATTAAAAGACTTTATGTGCGCAACATTCTTCTGGAATAGGATATGTGAGGTAAAGAAAAATGGAAAAAAAAGAAATAGAAAGAGAAAGAAAATTATATAAGAGAGAATCATTCGAGAGAGAGGTAGAAAAAAAAAAAATAGAGCCAAAGCTAGAGATTTCTAAAAAGATAGAAAAAAAAACATAAAAAAGATAGAGCTGAATCTAGAGATGCAGATAGAAAAAGAACAGGATAACAGCAAACATGTGTAGCTCTGTATTTCATACCCTGTGCTCTATGTACACTGTTTAGGATACATGCTGTACCAAACAAACTACGTGTGATACATGAACCAAAATGATAAATATTTTGGGAGAATGTCTACCCCTTTACATCGCTATTACTCTTTGCATCTTCTTTCTCTATAAAAATGTCTCCTTCTCCTTTTCCCTATCTCGAATATGTCTCTTACCCTATCTTTCTCATATAAAAGATTTTCCCTTTTTCTCGCTCACCATTACTGCCTGCCCCCTCCTTCTTTCCTCATCATTTACTCTCCCTCTTTCTCTCTCCCTCTTTTTTCATCTGTCTCTATCTCACTCGCACATTCCCTCTCTCCAATCACTCAACCTTTGTAGATATTCCCTTCGCCTTTCTACCTCTCTCTCACACACACACATTCTTCTGCTCTCTCTCTCTCTCTCTCTCTCTCTCTCTCTCGCTCTCTCTCTCTCTATCTGTGTGACAAGAAGAAATGATGCTTGTGGTGAAGGAGAGAGAGAGAGAGAGAGAGAAGAAAAATGTGTGTTTAACATGCATTAGAGGTTTATCTTGGAACGGCAGAAGACGTGTGCTGAGAGAGAGGTAGAGAGAGAGAGATGTTTACCTACGATGCAAAATATTATTGTATGTGTATTCTTAAAGGAACCAAATGCATAAAACAAACCAGTATTAATATTTAATCTTGTAAATTAAACATGTTTACTCTCTCCTATGAAATGAGCATCGTTGCTTCTGCCATGATTTGTATGAACGCCTGGTATTTATGTGCATAGGCAATGTGCAATAAGTAAAAATTATAGTAGGTCTTACAAAATTGAATTCAATAATATGGTTCTTTTTATTTGTGCAATACTATTATAATATATCTTTATATTATCTCGTAAGGTTATGCAAAAGAAAATCTTATAATAATAATAATATACCAACCGACCTCAGTAGCTTGATCGATAAGCCGGCGAACTTGCAACCTAGAGGTGGATTGTTCAAGTCATGGTTTCAGCGTAGATTTGGTAAAGAGAGTTTCACTAGTTGTGAGATTACGAAAGAGAATAAGAAAAACATGATAACATTTATATTACTTTTATCCTATCCTAGGACTATTTATATCTATAAGATAATTAAACAAAAAAAACTATCAATTATGTTTTGACGAAATTTTCTAAGTGTCTGCAGTGGGGTCTTATACACCTACTACCTATAGGAGCTTACATTGCCTACTTTATAAATTCAATTGATTTGAGGGCGTTATTATTTTTTTATTTTATTTTTTCTTTATTTATTTTATATTCACAATATTTCATCAACAATATCTTACATAATTAATATTTTAACAACCTTTTCAGCATAATGCTGGTATGGGTTGTTTTGAATAATAATTTAGAAAAGTAAAGAATATAAAAAAAAAGAAATGTAACAATAAATTATCGATCTAATAATATTTAATTTTTCATACTAAGTAATATTATAAGTTACCTACCTAATTGTTATGTTTTCATCACAATTTTTTCCATAAAGCCGCGATCGCAAAAAAACACAAACCAAAATGCAGGTTAATATTGAGGATTATATCTGCATATTTTAGGAAGGTATGCAGTTCATAAGTATTATAATATATGCAACAAACACAATTTCCACAAGTTTGAAAACAAACTATGCGCCCCATGCATGCTGCTGTGTACACACGATTGAAAGCGGGATACAGTTCAAAATATTTTGCATACGTCTAGCTCATAATAAAATTCTGGCCACACACTTACATGCATGCCCATCTACAAGCGGAACCCACACACTTACATGCATGACCATTTACAAGTGGAGCCCACACACTTACATGCATGCCCATTTACAAGTGGAGCCCACACACTTACATGCATGTCTGTTAACAAGCGGAGCTCACACAATTACATGCATATCCATCTACAGCGGAGCCCACACACTTACATGCATGCCATCTACAAGCGAGCCCACACACTTACATGCATGCCCATCTACAAGCGGAGCCCACACACTTACATGCATGCCCATCTACAAGCGGAGTCCACACACGTACATGCATGCCCATCTACAAGCGCGCCCACACACGTACATGCATGCCCATCTACAAGCGAGCCCACACACTTACATGCATGTCTGTTACAAGCGGAGCCCACTCACTTACATGCATGTCTGTTAACAAGCGGAGCCCACCACTTACATGCATGTCTGTTAACAAGCGGAGCCCACACACTTACATGCATGTCTGTTAACAAGCGGAGCCCAACACACACAAAACCACCTCATGCATGCCCATCTACAAGCGGATTACAATAATGTGTTCACTTTTAGGTTGTTTTTTTTTTAGAAGAAGAAAAAAAAATGAAAATTTGAAATTAGGATATAAATTTTTGAAGATTTGAATTTTGAAAACCAAAATTTTGAAGTTTTGAATTTTGAGAAGCAAATTTTGAAGATTTAAATTTTGAGAAGCAAACTTTCAGTCCTAAAATAAATAGTCCTGGTAAAGGATAAAAGAAATCTAAATGTTATCATTTATTATTTGTGTTAATCTCTTTCGTGATATTCAAACTCGCTTTAGTAAATCTACGCTGAAACCGGTACTTGAACCACCGACCTCCAGGATACAAGTCCGCCGCCTTATCGATCAAGCTACTGAGTTCGGATAAAAGTAATATTTATGTAGGTACCTACTAATATTAAAATTGAAAAAATTAATAACAACAACATTAGGTATATTGTCAGAGTTTAATATTATCAGATAGCTAATTCCTTCTCCTACATAATAATCTGACATTTTACGTCGTATAGCTTGGGACTTGACATTATAATACTCGCAGAACAGTCTTGTTGGAATATTTTTCTAGTAGGTATGCAAAAATGTCAAGTTTCAAAATGAGTTGTCTCTGCTTCTCTCTACTACCCCCTACGTAATCTCCATATCGTATTGATACTCCAAGTAAAAGTAACAAATTGCATATTAACATGTCTTGGTATAATAATGTATTATTTTTTTTAAATCTAATCAAATATTAGTATGATATTATCGGTATCCGGGATTTGTAATATTGCGGAATTGCAAGCGGCTTGTGTGGATTTTTTCTTTATAAATATTGAAGTAGTCACTGTGGCCGAGTGAGTTAGCGCGCTAGGCATTGCACGCATGGTGACCTGGGTTCGATTCCCAGCGGGGTAGGATTTCTTAATATTGTTACAGTTGTTTGTAAGGGATATCTTCTGGTGCGCTCGTGTTGGTCCAGCACCAAAATGGGAAGTATTTTGTCACTTCTCGCCCATCAGGGGGGAGGCATTCTACGGGAAAGGTAGGCTACAACACAGACCACAAGCGTCTAAGTTCCTGTTTCAAGGCTACAAAATAAAAAAGGCTGTAAAACACTTATCTTTAACACGTTCATGAACATGACTTCTATAGCATGAAAAAAGAGAGAGATGGGAGGGCACTACAACGAAATCAGTAGGTGCCCTACAGCGCCGCACTTGAAGTAATGATAGTTTTCGGTTCCAAGTGCGGTTAGCTTTTAGAGAAGGTGGGTTTTTAGTGGGTGGAAATCCCACACCCCAGGATCTGGGTGTCTTTGAAAGATTTTTTCCTGCCTTCCATTAAAAAATAAATAAAAAAAACGCTTGCATACGAGTCTGCAACCATTGGGACATTTTCATCTTTACTATTCAAGGTCTAAAACTTAACTGACCAAATTTCGTATTTAATATTTCGTTACATAATTTCGTCACATAATTTCGTTACATAATTTCGTCACTTAATTTCGTTACATAATTTCGTCACTTAATTTCGTCACTTAATTTCGTCACATAATTTCGTTACATAATTTTGGTTATGTGCCAGAGCAAAGACATGAAAATGTCAAAATCAAGGGCTTGTATCTCCTATGAATGTTATAGCAGCGGCTCGAGACAACGCTTGAATTTATAGCTGTCATGTCCATATGAGTTGACTTTGCATTTTGAAAAATATGAATGCTATACCAGTCATGTCCATGAACGTATTAAAAAAAAAAAATCGCAAATTCACACAAAAAAGACAACCATGATACGATTGGAGATTAGCCGCCCCTGCATTCAATATATGCAATATGCAGTGCATGTAACAGCACGACATGCATTGAAAAGTCACAATGCATACCTACAATGCAACATGAGAATTAGAAAAATTTGCATTCATTTCGTATCTTCCCAGCTAATCTCATTCCAAATTCGAAAATTAATATACATTTTTTACTAATAATATTATGTAGTTGTATTGTATGGAAGTAGGTTATTATTGTAATCTAAAAGTCGATTCTGAATATTTATGGAAAAATAAATTGCCATTTATCAGCACGAAATATTATTCATAATTTCATTTTAGTATTTTTGATGATAAAGATAAAAATAGATCAATCATCATAATTGAGTAGCTTGATATTTTTCATTTCGTCAATTCTTATACAAGGACGCTAATAATTATTGAGGGCCCCCAGAACCAAGTTAATGAAAGTCTAATGTTTCAACTTCTATACTGACTTCACTCAAGGTGGCTAATACTCAAAGCCAGTTCAAAAGATCAATAACAATTAATGAAAAAATACACTACCAATTATTGTATCCACAACACTTTCTCGGATATAGTTCACATTGTCGATAAAAATGATAAAAAATTCATACAAAATTTCAGGAAAATTATTATTATTTTCAACACTTTATTAGTAAAATACATGATACATTCTGCAACATAGGACATGCAACAAAAAAGAACACAATAGAATATGTAGTGAACCAAGGTGCGAGGTTAAAGCCTGTGGCTTTCTCTTCCACCAAACCCCATTGTTTTCAACCGAAAATCAATGAATAAATTAGTCAACTTATTACCTTATCATAAAAAACCGACCTAGCTTGCTTGGTCGAGTAGCTTGGTTGATAAGGTGGCGGACTTGTAACCTGGAGGTCGGTGGTTCAAGTCCCGGTTTCAGCGTAGATTTAGTAAAACGAGTTTTTTGTTAGTTGTGATATCACGAAAGGGATTAACACAAATATAATAACTTTACCTTATCATAAAAAACACCCATGTTCTGGTTGGATCAACAACATACTTCAAATCCTAGACACGTGTGAAACACAGGAGAAGAAGAAAACGAAGAAGAAGAAGAAGAAGAAGAAGAAAACGTATTCTCGAATTCAATACCTCAAAACCCTCGGTCAGGAATTTTGGGAGAATCTTTTGTTAGGTACACGTGACCATTGACCAGTCTGTGAGATATCTATTTCCCAAACCTTTGTCTCGCGGCAGAGTCACACTTTGAAGAACAATGATGCAAAGGAAAATACGTGTACTGCACATAACATCTTCATTATCTATCCACGACGGCAATATTACTTCCGATGAATTTCTAATATTAGAAAATATAATTGTTTCTAACATAAAATTATGTTCGTTTTTGAAAAAATAAAAATATTTTTTTGCTCCGATTTCAATTTTTTTTTTTATAATTCCGGAAGTTTTAGAACCTCCTGAGCAACTTCGGTTTTTGTGTCTGTCCGTCGGTCTATCTTTCTGTCTGTGGGTCTGAACGGAACGGATTTCGATGAAATTTTGAACACATAGAGGAGACGTATTGAAGATGGTTCCATTTTAAATTTATCAACTTCGCACTAGCGGTTCTTGGTGATAGAGACCATGAGACAGAGAAAATCGGTTAAGCGGTTTTGGAGGTAGGTACAAATGATATAGTATAAAATTTGAAAATTGCCAAGCGTACCTCGAAACACCGACCTCTAGACTTCTAGTCTGCTGCTCAACTGATCTAGCTGAAGAGTTCTTTCTGTTCTGTGTCACTTGCCTATGAAGAAAATGATGAGGGCAACCAATTTTCATTTTTACTTCAGATCCTTATAAGTTCCTCTAACCTACCGACCTGAGTAGCTTGTTCGATAAGGCGGCGGACTTGTAACTTGGAGGTCGGTAATTCGAGTGTGCTGATTTTTTTTCGAAGTATCGAAGAGTTCGATACTTCGAGAAATTCTGTTATCACGATGTCAAAATATTTATTCTTGCCTTTTTTTAATTTTGATACCTATGAAATGTATTTTTAATGTAATTTCTTTTTTTCTAAGTTTTTTTTGGTTTTTTTTTTTAATTTTTCTGCTCCTATAATTTTTCGTTATTCAACCATTTTATAAAACTGCAATCGCCCACACATGCAATTTTCCCTGATTTCCGTGCTTGTTTTGTCTTTTTTAATCAAGTTGCTCTTTTCCTCGTAATGCTGGGATGTTGCAATATGCAGACACGTGTAGCCAATATTGTGCCACGGGATGCTTTTGTTGGACTTTCATCATGCGTTCATTTAGATAACAGCACAATGAGCTTTGAATATCCTATAATTATATGCTTTGAATGAGCCAATCTTTTGTATGAAATTCCGATGAAAATAATAAGTGTTAATAATGAAGAGGGTTGCATATGTCAATACACGTGTCGCGTGGGCATTTTTTTATAATATCTATTTTAGTTATAAAAGTAGAATATCCACAGGGATTCAACGCGGTAATGCAGCCTGTATGCTTGGAACTCTACCACATGTCAGTGGTATGATCCAAGTATACAACCTTCAATAGATGAAACAATGAATAAATAATTTTAGTATGATTTTGTACGAGACGTTATTATAAATGAGACTGTCCCGGTAGCTCAGTTTTTAGACATCTATCTGGTAATACCAAGGTCTTAGAACCCAGCCGGGACATTACAAGTTATCCTCCCATTTAGGTTTTTGACCACATATTGTTTTTGGGGTTTCTTCAAAGTGGCAGGGTTCTCACATGGGAGATCTTCCACTCAACCACAGTTATAACCTCATGGGCTTCCTGCTGGAATAATGGGACTTATTATTGGGGCAGGATGAATAAGGGATTCCCCTTAGTAGTTTTTTTGTTTTTGTTTTATTTATAGAGTTTAACGTCGTTTTTTCAACTGCATGGTCATACACGACTGAGGTTTTACTCTCCATTCGCAGGAAACTTACAAACCTGCTACCCACATTGACCTCACCCAGCCTGTGTTGGGCCGGAATGCCAGCATCACGAAATCTTCACCTCTCTGAACATTGCTTAACTTCATTGATCCTATGAGAACCGGTGCATTCAACGCGCAATCGTTAGTAGTTTTAGTGATGTCATTAAGTCGTCAAAATCTCAAGTGAAGGTGATTAAAAAAAAAAAACCGATTATGTGAGATACGAACCAAGAACTACCCACATACCCTATGTTACCAGACTAACGCACAGAGCTTCTGGACTAAACTAACAGGATTCGTTCCTAAACACAATACTTTCCTTATTTAACACATTCAGCGCCACGTGTACAGTATAGTGTACACGAATGTTTTCTACAGTGGACCGCGTGTACACTATGCTGTACAGTGTACACTGTACACCTCACCCTCTCACTTTCAGAAACCGATGTTCTTTAAAGTGTACAACTGTACACGCTACTGTGTATTTCTTATAGGTATTCGATTGTCGTGGTCCGTGGAAGTTTTTTGGTTTTTTCCGACCAGAAAAATATCTATCTGGTGACTTTTCATGGCTGTTTGAGTCTACCTACCTCTTTTTTCACACAAAATAAGAAGAGAAGGTTGGTCCACTGCACCATATTACCAAAAAAACCCTTGGCGCTGAATGAATGTGTTAAAAAAAAGTTATCATATTTTTGTGTTAATCACTTTCCTGATATCGCAACTACTCAACGTAAATTTATTAAAACTACGCTGAAACTAGGACTTGAACCATCGACCTCCTGGTTACAAGTCCGCCGCCTTATCGATCAAGCTACTAAGGTCGGTTAATGTCCTTTTTCACTCTTTTCCTTACTTTTTACTTTCCTTATTCTATGATAAGGAAAGTAAAATTTAGTTAGGTACGTTTTAATACATTTATTTTGGCTATATAGATCTAGGTAGCATACTCTCTGAGGTAGTCTCTGTCGTCTCTGATAGAATTATCTGCATAAAGAACACTTGAAGAAAAAAACCTTGATATTCCAGAGAGACGACATGACATGACTTGACATGTTCTTTATATAAAAAAAGCCACAGTTCGTACGTTGAACTTGGGATGAATCCCTTTCTTTTCTCCACAATGGAATGTGTTCCTCTTGTCACAAATTGGTAGATTGTTGACAGAGATGAGATCACTTTTTTTCTTTTTAACCTCCTTTTATTACGTCAAAAGATTTTTTTGTGTAGGATATAGGTACATATTATAGATATATTATATGTACATTTCTAAAATTCTTATGTATACCCAGATTTCGGTACGTCTGCTCAGCTGCCAAAACATTTCCTCTTATAAAAGTTTGGAATTTTTCCTATTCTATTTCGCTCCTAATTCATTGTTTACTACGAGAGGAAAAAGTTGAGTTTCATGCGGTCATGCATAGATAGGTAATTTTTAACAATTTTACATAAAAAAATCACACTATAGTAAATGCTTATTAAAATAAAACATAAAAAAATATTGTTTACTACGAGATAGGTACTACGGAAAAAGTTGTGTTTCATGCGGTCATGCATAGATAGGTATTTTTTTAACAAACTAACATAAAAAATCCCACTACAATAAATGCTAATAAAAAAAAAACATAAAAAAAATTACTGTTCAAAATATAAAATAAGAAAACTTAGGAGTCTAAAAAAAGGTCTTTTATTCTACCCTATAATATTTTCGTTTTAAATTTGACCTGAGAATTGACCTCCTGCATGAAAATGACTGATGACTGTCCTGTTTTTCCACCCAAAACAATGTTGCCATCCCATATTCTAATCAAGCTTTTTAAGTCCCCACTTATCCTGGGCGTCCCTTTTAATCCTTGGAACCCTTCAAATCCCTCCACGTAATCCCCGGAGCAGAGTTCACTCAAACTTTTCACGCCTGGTGAGCTGATATAAAGCTTGGCAATCCCCAATTACATATTTGGCTGACGGATATTCATTGTTATTCAAATTTCTTACAGGGTGTTTCAGTGGGAGGGATTACTGGATTTTTTTTTTCTAACATTAACAAACTTTTAGCAGGGCGATGTAAAACTTTGAATCTGTCGTCTGTGTCTTTCTTATTTGTTGACTAGCCAGCCTCCGTGGCGTAACGGTTGTGACTACTGCCCGTAGTCCAGAGATCCTGAGTTCGATTCCCGGTTGGAGCAGACTTTTCGCACAGGAAATTCTGTTCACTCCGAACCTGTGAGGCTGGCAATTCCGGCCCTACCCAGGCTGGGTGAGGTTAATGTGGGTAGCTGGTACGATTCCCAGCGAATGGAGGGTAAAACCCCCGTCCCGTCTACCTCAAGTCAGGACGTTAAAACCAAATAGAATCAATGGACATGAAAGGAGCCTAGACATTAAAATCTGGGCGTCCATATACAGGGTGTATGAAAAAAAAGGAGCCAGTCAAAATATCTCGTCTATGGAAGCAATTTTCAAAAAACCCTGAAACACATGTCTCATTATATAGAGGGGGCAACTTTTTCAGGGGGTTTAATTTTTCATAATCTTAACAGGGGCGGCCCCAGGGGGGTCAACTTTGGAATCTTAAATGGAACTACCCTATTTGTAATACATTTATGAAAAGTAGTTGACATTAAAATTATTTTAAGACTAGTTTGAGATTTTTAATCAAAACAGGGCCGGAGATATCGTACATTTCATTTCACAGGTTTCAGTTATTTTTTAATATAAGTAATTTATGGTATTTTTGTAAAAATTGTTAAACACATATCTTTCTATCTGAAATAATTAAATTTTCATGCCTTTTTTATATCATTCGCTTTACCAGGGAAGATTTTAAGTGGTCAATTTTTTTTTATAATGTAAAAAGCATCCTTTTTCGAGTAAATATTGTGAGAAATGAATGCAATGATCCATGTTGTTCAATTTAAAATAAAACAAGGCCCGATTTATTTCAAATGAATGTGAAAAAATCTAAAACTCGCGTGCAGTACTAGTCACCGGCCCCGTTTTCAATTGTATCTTAAATTTAGATTAAACAACAACACTCAGTGCATTTATTTAGCTTAGACTATACTAAAAAAAGAACAGTTTTTACACAATGTAAAAAAAGATGACCCCTTGACATCTCCCCTGGTAAAGCGAATGATATAAAAAAGGCATGAAAATTTAATTATTTCAAATAAAAAGACATGTGTTCAACAATTTTTACAAAAATACCATAAAATACTTACAAAAAATAACTGAAAACTGTGAAATGAAATGTACGATATCTCCGGCCCTGTTTTGATTAAAAATTTCAAACTAGTCTTAAAATACTTTTAATGTCAACTATTTTTCAGACATGTATTACCAATAGGGTGATTCCATTTAAGATTCCAAAGTTGACCCCCCTGGGGCCGCCCCTGTTAAGAGTATGAAAAATTAAACCCCCTGAAAAAGTTGCCCCCTCCATATAATGAGACATATGTTTCAGGGTTTTTTGAAAATTGCTTCCATAGACGAGATATTTTGACTGGCTCCTTTTTTTTCATACACTCTGTATAATCCTCTCACCACCGTGACTTAGGTATCAATACCTAACTCACGGACACGTAATTATTATTATTATTTGTTGACTGTGCGATAGTCAGTAGTGTAGTAGATTGGCAATGAGTTAATAAATCATTGGTCACGTTAGATGTCACAACATTGCACTGTAACCTAATCCAAAGCAATCTTCGTCTTGCTTCAGTGTCTGGATCTGATAGACCCTATAGTTATGCAAATATTAGCGAAATAAAAGTTTAAAGCTTTTCAGACTGTTTCAAAACTGAGTCAAAAAAATTGTAGGCTTTGTCAGCTATTAGGCCATTAACTTTTTTTTTCTCCTTTTTTTTCAAATAGCTTTATGGAAATTTTGAAGCTATTAAATTCATACGGGCTTTAGTGGGAAATTGTACAAAATGTATACATTTTTATTTTATTTTTATTCGTTCATTGATATATCAGAACATACCAGACCAGCCATTTAAAGCTAATACATACATATAAAGGGTGTCTATAAAGTACCAGTCCACCCCTCGTATCTAAAAAAACGCAAAAACGGTGTTCCTCTATTTTTGTTGAATTTCCTAAATTAATGAGACAACCGACAAATTTTCGAAAATGATTTTTAATGTATTTAAAACAATAAGCGATTTCTCTGGGAAATGTATTCACAAAGATAGCCACAAGAATTTTCCCAGGAAAATACTGTATCTTCAATAAGAAAGCCACAATGTCTGGATCTGTTTCGCCGCTTTTTGGTGGAACTAATCGCAAAATTATTGTGCGGTTTGATCATCCTCGTGCTCTGATTCCAGCAAAACATGTTCAAATATCGAAAAATTCCGGTATCTTTCAAAGGAAAACCAGAAATTTATGCCACGGAACAATGCCAGATTGCCGAAAACCGATGATACCCATTCCGGCCCAACCCAGGCTGGGCGAGGTTAATAATGTGGGTAGCAGGTTAGAGAATTTCCTCCCAATGGAGGGTAACACCCCCGTCGTGATATAACCATGTAGTTGAAAGCGAATTGGTGTTTCAAGGTACGATATTGGGATTTTGAACATTGCAAACTACAAGATCGCGAACTGAGCTCTTTTTACTTTCCTTATCCTATAATAAGGAAAGTATTGTATTCGTCGAAAATTTGACCTACCCAGTTTTTCACATTTCTGGACGAATCATAGCCTCAGGATACCAAAAAAGTTGTTTTCAGCCATTGGTCCGTGCGTCTGCCTGTCTGTGTGTCTGTGTGTGAACAGGATATCTCAAGAACAGTAAGAGCTAGAGACTTGAAATTTGGTATGGAAATTAATTTTATACACCAGACGAACCACGAAATTTTTGGTTGCAATCGGCCGCAGAATGCGGCCGCAGGGCCGCAAATATTGGCCGCAAGCGCCGTTTCTATGAATTGGTTAAAGATACAAAAAAAGTTAGAGAACAACATTTTCTTAGGTTAAAAAAATAATAGGGGTCTATTCTGATCATTTTTTTGATATCTTGAACTTTTTGGAACTCGGCCCCAATTTACGGGTATTTTGGGGGGGACCCGCTTGGAATAACTTTTTTATTATTCATCCTAGATGGAGGTTGTGACATATCAAATCCAATGATTTTAAGGTGCTGATTACGAATTTGATGTTTATTTTTAGCTAACCGTTAGCTTTGAGTCACCAGTGGCTTTTGGTCCCGTTTCCATTCCTAATATGATAAGGAAAGTCGTGTGATGTTTACACCAGATTTTTTAATTTGGCTTTAACGTCGCACGTCGCTTTCAACTGCATGGTCATATCACGACGGGGGTGTTACCCTCCATTCGCAGAAAACTTACAAACCAGCTTGCTACCCAAATCAACCTCACGCAGCCTGGGTTGTCCCGGAATGCCAGCATGACGAAGTATTTATTTCGCTGGACGTAGCTTAACTTCGGTGATCCTACGAGACGTTGGCTACTTTGGCTTTTCTCAAACCTACTTGGAGTTTGCATTAGGCTCATGAAAATCATTAATCATTTCCTTCCATACTTTCTCTTCAGTGTTTGACTTCTCTGTAGAAGAGGATTATAACAGGAGTGAAGAAAAACTTGGCCTGGCGCACCACCTCTATAAACTATTATCATGATTCAGCTGGATTCCTCCATTACTTGAAATTAATTTCGTGGCGTAATTATAAACACAGCGTAGGGAGCTGTGCACGTAATAAAATTAATTAATTAAAATTTAAAAAAATATATAGAAAACGCGATAAAACAGTAGAATAACTTTGTTCCTCTTTTTTTCTTTTCTTCTATAGGTTTTTTCATTTACTCTATGTCTGTATTTCTCTCTCATTTTCTTTGCCTTTATCTCCTTTGTTTTTGTTACCTCAGAATTTCTTCTCATTTTCTTTATCTTTCTCTCTCTCTCTCTCTCTCTCTCTCTCTCTCTTTCTTTTACTATTTTTTTAAGCAACAGTTTTATTTTGTTTTTCAATTTGCATACTATTTTCAGGTTTTTCTCACATTAGTAAAAGTAACACTGATTTCAACACTTTATGAATTTTTTTTTTTTTTTTTTTGATATGCAACATTACATATCGCACCCTCAGAATTAGATGGTGATATGTCAAAAACACCAACTTTTGGGAAATCGCAAAAGAAAGTTTGACTTATCGCTGTATTAATACAATAAAAGCTACTGTTTTGATTTATATGTTCTTAAGTTGAGCATGTTCTTTTCTATAGTTCTATGTAAAAAAATGTATTTTTCTTCAAAAGAACTTACCTGTGTAACCGTTCGAAAAAAAGGCATTTTGACTTAAAACTTCATTCTATGATTTTGCCTTTTTTCGAGAAAAAATCAATTTTTAATAAGGTGATATCGTATTATATTACCTTTTCTTCCATGAGAAGTGAACAAAAGTGGGTATTATCTCGAAAAAAATTCGAGATAGCACCATCTATTAACAATTTTGAAATGATAGTACCTTGATAATTTAGTTTTATAGCACTATATTACCATATGAATCGAAGAATAAAAGACAATTTGAAACTGGAGGTACATTAAAATCTATGCTTTTGGTATTAAGTCAGAAAAAAAAGAAAACTCATTCAGTTTAAAAAAGTGAAATGTAAAATACCCAATTGTTTTATTGCTAAGCAGTAAAAGGTAGAAAACAAGACAATGTGAGTATAAACTTTATTGTTTCTTGAGACTTAATCTCAAAGTTTCTAAAAAGAAATAACTAAAAACAAATAATTATGAATTTCAAAAAATTGCTTGAGAGCAATAAATTCGGGACAGTAACTTTCTCAAAGTTTTTGATTTTTATAATTTTTATTTTACATTGGATTTTCAAGTGTGAAGTATCCCAAGAAAGGAAATTTTGTTGGTTTTAAGACGGTGTATACTTATTTTTCATTGTGAGCATGTTTTTCAATAATTATAATAAGTCAATTAACAAAAAGAGGTCTAACGAGCATGAAAACACTGCAAATGATATCGGTGTTTTTTGTGTTATTTCTTCGAAGTCTTCATGGAAATTTGGCTGTTACTTACCTCTTAGTATCTGGTATTACCCCCTCGAGCTTGTATGACAGCCTGCAATCGATTTCTCATGGACTTGATTAGGTTGGCAGCCGTTTCTTGAGGGATAGTCTCCCACTCCTCATAAAGCGCCTGTTTCAGGTCCCTGTGGTTCATTGGGGGCGGGTTTCGAGCATGGACACGTCTTTTAAGCTCGTCCCAGAGGTGTTTAATAAGATTAAGATCAGGACTGTTGGCTGGCCAGTTGAGGGTTCGAATACCGGCCTCTTGGAGAAAGTCACTTACAATACGTGCTGTACGAGGTCGGGCATTAACACGCATCCATCACCCACAAAACCTGCATAAGGGACAACATGATCTTCAATGATGTCAGAGACATACCTCTCTGCAGTTAGGTTACCTCCTTGTCCTCCACAATTGATGATAACGAGCTCTGTTTTAGTTTCCATAGAGATTCCACCCCAGAAGATACAAGATCCTAAACCAAAACTCACAGTTTCTTGAATATAACATTGATTATACCGTTCACCTGGTCTTCTATACACCCATTTACGTCTGTCATTGAAGAACAAGCAGGGTCGGCTCTCATCCGTGGACAGAACGTGCCCCCCATTCCCCATTTCCTCAATCAGCGTGTTCAAGGGCAAATTGTAAATGACGTTGTCGGTGTTGTCTGTTGAGTTTGGGTCCCGTAGCTTTTCTTCTTGGTATGAGACCTTTCTCTTTCAAGCGTCTCCTTACTGTCCAAGGGCTGACATCAACACCAGTGGCCATAACAAGCTGCTGTTGGACCTCAACACCAGACATGTCTCGATTTCTTAAGCTTGTCATGACACCATATTGGTCCTCCTCGGCAGTTGTCTTCTTTGGTCTGGCAGATCCTGGTCTCTGATCATAGCTACCTCTCTGCCGATACCTTTGGTAAATTATGTTCACCTTAGACTTCGACAAATTTAGTTCCTTAGCAACATTTCTTTGCTTAACACCTTGACTCACAAGTAAAACCACTTTCACAGCTATGGAGTGCGATGTCTCCATGATGAAAAGAAAAATTCAACTGAATTTCCTTCCTCATAGTGTTGCATTTAAGGAAATTCAATAACTTACTGGCCAAAAAAGCGTTATCACAACAAAAAATCAAATTTAAAATACCCTCGGTGCACGTGTTTTCATCAACAAAATGAGGTGTTTCTGGAAAGTGGCCATTATCATTGTTGCATAGTACATAACCCGGACACATTGTGTATTTTCTGAAAGGTATGACTACAAGCTTTTCAAATATATGCATACTTTAGCAACTTCATGCCACACAAATTGACCAGGACCAACTGAAACGGCGAAATGTCCTGTCCCGAATTTATTGCTCTCAAGTGTATATCGAAAATACCGGGCCAGATTATTTTTAAGTCCAAAAAAAAATAATAATTTATAAAAGAAAGTAATATAACACATAATCTTTTGTATTAGTAATTTCTACCTTGACAAAACACAAAAAATGTTCGACAAAGAGAGTGATATTTCAAAAAAATTATGCACAATTCAGTTTTTATGTCAATTACTGAAAATAAAATTTAATAAAGAGAGTGATAAATCAAAACTTACGCAAATATTACTATATTCCAAGAACTGTACGTCTCGATCCAAGGAGCTCTTGGTAACAACTGATCGTAATACCATCTTGTTCCAACGTCCCTCCACTTTTTTGACATAATCAATAAACAACACTAGCGCTATCTCGGGAACGGTAAGAGCTAGAATTATAATTCTTATACCAAACGAAAGGTCTCGTTTCGCTTATTTCGATAGAGTAATAAAAAAAAATTCATGATTTTTGACATACCTTGATACCTTGATGGACCCGTGATTTCAAGCGTTGTTGATTTCTCGCCAATGCTGCAGGTCGCAATGCTTCTTCCATCTCTCTCTATCTTGTGCCATCCTTGTCCATTTTGGACCAATTGATTTTATTATTGGATCTTCCCATCTGATGTTCGGTCTTCCTCTCTTTCTTTTCTTGTTTCTGGGGTACCACTCTGTAGTTCTTATTGTCCATCTATTGTCCTTCATCCTAGCCACGTGCCCCGCCCATCTCAGTTTCTTCTCATATAATTCACTTACAATATCTTTTGCATTGGTTTTCTTCCTTATCTCTGTGTTTCTAATATGTTCTAGTAGGCTGATGTGACACATCCTTCTTTCGATCGCCCTCTGTGTTATCCTCAGACTTTCTTCTTCTTTCTTTGTTGTGTTCCATGTTTCTCCCCCGTATGTAAGTGCAGGCAGTAGATGGGTATTAAATATATCAGTTCTTTTAATCATATCTATATTTTTATCTGTTAAGACATCTTTTAACTTATTGAAACTTATCCATCCAGCTTTTTTCCTATTTCTCAATTCCTGTGTTATGTCATTGTCCATTTTTAAAGTTTGTCCTAGGTATTTGTAGCTGTCAACCTTTGTTATCACTGTATTGTTCAGGGAGATTATTCTTTCTTGGCAAAATTTGTTCTTCATCCATTGGGTCTTGTCAGGATGTATTTCTAGCCCTATTTTGTCACATTCATTGTGTATTTGACTTAACATAGTTTCTAAGGCTTCAGGATTTTGTGCTATTAAGACTATATCGTCTGCAAAGAGTAGAATGTTGAGCCTTTCTCCGTCGATATTTATTCCTCCTGCCAGGTCTATTTTTCTCAACATATGATCTAGGGTTGTTGTGAATAGGTTTGGAGATATTACGTCTCCTTGTCGTACTCCTCTGTGAATTTCTATTTTAATAGGTTCTTTGAACATGGTTATTTGTGTTGAAGTATTTGTATTTATTTCTTCAATCAGTTTGATGTATGAGGGATTTATTCCATTATGTGTTAAGGCATTAAGGACAGCGTTATGTTCAATGGTATCGAATGCCTTTTTAAAATCTATAAATAGTAGACACAGAGGTGTTTGATATTCGTTACATTTTTCTGTAAGTTGGTTAACTGTGTGGATGTGATCAATTGTGGAGAACCCTCTCTTAAATCCAGCTTGGTCTCTACTCCCGTTTTGTTCTAGTGTTCTTTGAATTCTGTTGAGGATGATTTTTGACATATCACCATCTAATTCTGAGGGTGCGATATAATAAAGGAATTAAATGTAACAATACTAGCATAAATATACATATAGGTTTTGTTAATCGATACAATAGGATAATAATTTTCATAAAACTAATTCTTATAATTAAGTACATAAAGGTAAATATGTATAGATTGATAAATTCTATGTACCTATTTAAAATGTATTAACGGATATTTCATTTTTGAATTAGGCTCTGCTATTGAGAGTTCAGAAAATCTGTGAAATCGTTGTAGTTTAACGAAAAATCAGGTTTTATGTCCAAGTTATTGAATGTCTTCATGGACGATGTGATGGGGGATTTTGGTGAAATATTGTTTTGTATGTCAAAGAATAAGTTTCTTTGTCTCAGGCCTGGTCGAGGAACTTTGAAGGAGATATTTGAAAGAATTTGAAAATTCCATTTCTTATCCACTCGCTTGCTTATCAGAAGCTATCAGCAAACAAGTCAAGTAGAAGACGAAGGAACAAGCAAAGAGTTATGCAC
>CM044964.1:17925418-18209122 GCA_024516035.1 Bactericera cockerelli | reverse complement strand
AAAAAAAATATAAGACAACTTGGTACATTCACATTTTCCCAGCTTATTAATTATTTGTTATTTATAAAGTTTCAGTAGTGTATGAACCTATATTTTCGTAGAAAAAGAACTGATATCCCCCAAAAACACCACTTCGTGGTTAAAAAAAGAAGAACGCCCCACTCAATAGAATGATTACAATTAGCTAAAAATAAATGATATCAAATTGAGAACACCTTAGCCCTTCTCTTTCTATTTCTCTGCACTCTTCTCTGAATTTATTCCTCTTATGTTTATCTTTCTTTATCCTTTCTAGGGGTCATCCCAAACTTGATTTCTCTTTAAATTTACTTGTTGAACGGCAATAAAAAATGGCGGTCGCGGTGTAATTTTCTCGATTCAAATCAAATAAGTCCAGAAAAATCATACTGCGACTGCCATTTTTTATTGCCGTTCAACAAGTAAATTTAAAGAGAAATCAAGTTTGGGATGACCCCTAGAAAGGATAAAGAAAGATAAACATAAGAGGAATAAATTCAGAGAAGAGTGCAGAGAAATAGAAAGAGAAGGCTAAAGGTGTTCTCAATTTGATATCATTTATTTTTAGCTAATTGTAATCATTCTATTGAGTGGGGCGTTCTTCTTTTTTTAACCACGAAGTGGTGTTTTTGGGGGATGTTCTTCCTACTAATAAAGAGTTTCTAAATAAATAAAAATAAATAAATAAATGTTTGTATTCTGGCTTCTGGCTGGGAAAAAAATCCACTTGTGCTATGTAAACAAATATTGTTGTACATAATTAAGGGTTGGATGGAAGAGATTGCCAAATAACCCCGCACTTTATTTAGGTTATATAATTATAATGTATGTATATTTTTTTTTCTTAATTTTTTTCTCTTTTTACTTCTCAGTTCTCCTTATATTGTATGTTAATTTGTAATTATTTGTGTTGTATATATGTCCAAATATGTCCATAATATAATAAGAAAGTGTTAAAAAATAATAATAATATGTGCTTCCTTTGAATAATTGTATCACTACTTTAGTGGACAGTCGCAAATATCCTAATCTCTCTCGTAATGGCGGCACTGGTCGCTAATATCCAGAAAAAAAATGAGAGAGAGAGAGAGTGAGGAAAAAAACGCTTGCATACGAGTCTGCAACCATTGGGACATTTTCATCTTTACTATTCAAGGTCTAAAACTTAACTGACCAAATTTCGTATTGTGCGCATGACACATATTGTGCGCATGACACATACTTTTTCTCTTCTCTCTTTTTATAATTTAATATTTGTTACATAATTTCGTTACATAATTTTGGTTATGTGCCAGAGCAAAGATATGAAAATGTCAAAAACTGATCATTTATCGTCATAAGATATGAGTGGACCCAGGTCTTTCAAGTACAGCACTGAAAAATGTCTTCCCTGATGAGGGTCGAACCCGCTTCGAGTACTAGAAAAAAACCTATAAATAAATAAACACAGATTGCAATCATAAGAGCTGTATCTCTCCGAATACGAGGCACGAGATACAAGCTAACCTCGAATGGATTTGAAGACGGAGCTGCGCTTTCGTATACATTGAAAAATAGTTGATTAGAATGTTCTGTTCTTTTTTAAATAAAAAATATATCTAAAAATGTTATATAAAAAAAAAATATGTATGGGTAATTTAAATATTTTATGGAACATAACAAAAGTTATTATTTCATTATTATTCTATGACGTTTTATTAGGTTAGGACAAAGTACAATATTTACAAAACAATACAATGAAATTATAAAAAAAAAATAAGAAAAAAATTGAATAAAAGTATAAGAACAAAAAAGGAGAATAAAATCATACCTAAAGGGCGGGGTTATTGCCTGTGGCACTTATTTATTGTATTGTTAGATTCAATATCTTATTGAATCTAACAAAAGGAAACTACATGTACATATAAAATAACAAGAAATTAAACAGTACATAAGAAAGAAAGAACAACATTACAAACACGAATAATTTGATTTTAATTTTTACCTACGTAAATATGAAACCTTGTTCTACACTTACGCCCTTAGGTAATAAGCTCAAAATGCTTTCTTAACCTTGTGTACTTGTCTACGGCATCAAAAGAAGGTATTTTAAAAGACCCTTGGGACAGATTTTCATTATAATGAGACATGGCGTATAGTTCAAATTGTAAAAAAACCCAAGGTACCGAAATCTTTTGGAATATGATATTGTTAGATAAGGAAGGTGTATACTCAATTAATTGTGCGGAATTATTACCTGAGTTCAACGCTGATCAATTTTTTGCTATAAGGTATTTCCATTTTTTGTACGAACAATTTGGTCACACAATTGAAAAAAAAATTGTTTCCTTTTATACATTTACAAAAGATATACCTAGCTATATATTTTAATTTTTTGTACAAAATACAGTATTTTTTATTAACATAATAGAATTTTATAATGCTATTTTTTTCATTATTTTCCCGCAACGGAAATAACTTAAGGGTTGTACTTTCCTCTCTTAGTGGAGGGTAATGAACTTGTCGGAATGATGATAAAATAATATTTTCATTTCATCACTACACAGTGAAGTCATGGCGAAAGATGATCTAGACTAGACTTCCTGAATCTAGACAGAGTGAAAAAATCTTGATATTTTTTTTATAAAAGAGAGAGAGAGAGAGAGGAGAGAGAGAGAGAGAGAGAAGAGAGAGGAGAGAGAGAGAGAATGTTATAGAGGGAGTGGAAGAGAAAGAAACAGAGTAGAGAAAGTGTGTGAGAGAGAGGAAGGGTATAATAATATCGCCTTATTTATACTGTCCGATTAGTACTTTTAAGTCAAATGATTGCAGCAAGTAAGCCCAAGACGTATTATTGTATTGTAAAAATTCCAAATGGTAGGATAACTTGTCATGTAATGGCTGGGTTTCGAACCCGCGACCTCTGGAATCTCTGGATTCACAGAGTGCCGCCTTTAGCACTGAGCTACTGGGACATAAGAGAGAAGATAAAGAGAGAGAGAGAGAGAGAGCTCCATTTCTGCAAGGAGGTTAAGTACGAACAAATCGTGATTTTCACTAACCCTGGGTGATGGCATTCTTTTATTGAAATATTTTTTCATCCCTACTAAAATAAAACCCCTGACTTTCACCACAATCTCTTCAAAGCCAAATTATCAGCAGCTTGAAAAACACCAGCTGTGTCAGAGTATACAAAATGTAAATAAAATAATCTCACTTTTTTTTTGAAAATCTAGATAATAACATCTCTGAAAAAATACTTATTGAATTGGCGAAGACAGGAGAAATGGGTTCCTTGGAAACATTGCACGCAAATTGATATGGAATAAACATGCGAGGAAAAAATTCTATTAGTTGAAATGTGCGTGAGAGGATAATATAGAAGTGGGAACACGACCCCTCCCCCTACTTTAAGAGCGGAGGGGAATGTTCCTTCCCCCACCTGGGGTCTGAGCAAATAAAAACAATTTCAAGACTTTGTCGAGAATTTTAATAGGAAAAATATTTTTCCTGGCAGTTCTTATCTACCCGCTTCAGCTGAATCCTTTACATACTGTATGTCTCTCTTTATTTACATTCCCACGGTGTTTATTCAAGACACGAGCTTTGCAGGATCTTATTTTGACAATACAATACGTACATAGGTAAGTGAATTGCTAATGCTGAATCATAAAGTGAACTCACTCTAAATATTTTTATTATTTCAATAAGTACATAATATTGTTTTCTAATATAGTTTATAATAATAATGTGTGTTTTTGTGTTATTATATCACAATAATAGTGGGTAGCGCAGAATTACAGGACTTTTCCGTATCTTTAATATCCCAAAATTTTATTTTTGCTATTTTCCGGCACTCGTGGTCGCTGCTAACATTAAAGCAGCTACTAATTTTTTCCTAACGAGGTATGAGTGGACCCCGAACACCCAAGTACAGAGCAGAAAAAATCCTGCGTCGCTAGGAATCGAACCCAGGTCACCGTGCGTGCAATGCCTAGCGCGCTAACTCATTCGCCACGGGGACTACTCATGGTTTATAATAATGCATAGAAAAATAATAACAAGAAAAATAATAAACCTGAAATAATTGGGATTCGGGGTTGAAAAGCTACAGGCTTTAACCTCGCCCCTTGGTTCACTACATATTCTATTGAGTTTTTTTTATCCCATGTCCTGTGTTGCAGTATGTATTATGTAGTTTGCCAATAAAGTTTTTTTTTTTTTTTTTCTTCAGAACTATAAACAATAATAAGAAAAATGGAACCGTCTAATTTGTCATTAATAAAAAATGGTAGGCAACACGGTTAACACAGTAGGTTTAACATTTCGACCTTGATAAAGTTTCAGGTATTCGACAGCTCAATGAATCATCTAGCTTTCTCTCAGAATCTAGAATAACATGTTGTTATTGTTCCAATAAATACCCTATAGACTACTCCAAAAAGTACCTGGAGTTTTCTTTTTATGAAATGAGATTTGGATTCTACTAAACACTGTGCTGCGTTAGATTTATTTTTATTTTGCAACTTTTTTTTTAAACTAGTAATGTTATTCTCTGAAGAGTCATAAAGGGGTTAAAAATAAATCTTTCTATTTTTTAGATTAAAAGACTTTATGTGCGCAACATTTCTTCTGAAATTATAAGATAATTACACAAAAAAAAACTAGCAATTATGTTTTCACGAAATTTTCTAGGTGTCTGCAGTGGGGTCTTTTAATACACCTACTACCTATAGGAGCTTACATTGCCTCCTTTACAAATTCGATTGATTTTTTATTGTATTTTTTTTTATTAATTTTATATTCAAAATATTTCATCAACAATATCTTACATAATTAATATTTTAACAACCTTTTCAGCATAAGCTGGTGTGGGTTGTTTTGAATAATAATTCAGAAAAGTAAAGAACAAAGAAAAATTAAAAAAAGAAAAGAAATTAGGTTGAAAAAGGAAAAAAAGAAATGTAATAATAAATTATCGATCTAATAAGATTTTAATTTCATACTAAGTAATATTATTAGTTACCTACCTAATTTTTATGTTTTCATCACAATTTTTTTCCATAAAGCCGGGATCGGAAAAAACACAAACCATAATGCGGTTAAAAAAAGGAAATTTTGCTATTTTGGAAAGGGGAAGGGGGGTTTCAAAAGATTTTTTTTAAAAAAACCAAAAAAAATTTTTCCCCTTTGAAAAAAAACAACCCCCCATCATTACGTTAAAAAATTTAAAGGGGATAACCCAAAAAATTTTTTGAACCCCATTTCAAATTTTTCGGCCAAAAGTCCCGGGACCCCCAATTCCCAACGGACCCCAAAACCACTACTATCCCCCCAAAAACAAGAAAAAAAAATTTGGTTAAAAAAACCCAAACAAACATCATCCCCTAAAGGGACCCCAAAAAGAAACCCCCCCCCTAAAGGGAGAAAACGTACATCAGCCCATTCAAGAACCCAAACCCCTTTGGGACCCCTTAAAAAGGGCGGCCCCACAAAATTTCACCCCATTAAAAAGGGAGCCCAAAAATCATGCCCATTAAAGGGACCCAACATTAATTTTGAATCTAAACAGCCCCCCTTTCATGCTGTTGTTAAAAGGGAGCCCAAAAAATTACTGATGTTTTTAAAAGGGGCCCCCAAAACACTTAATGCATTCTTTAAAAGGGAAAACCCAAAAAATTTTTACGGAAGGTTGTTAAAAGGGACCCCAACAAGCATTAATGCCCTCTCAAGCGGGTAAAAAAAGGTTTTTTTTTTTTTTTTGTTTTTTTTTGAAAAAAAAAAAAAAAATTTAAAATTGGGGAAAAAATTTTTGAATTTTTTAAATTTTTCGAGAAGAAAAATTTTTAAAATTTTAAAATTTTTTGGGAAAAAAGCAAATCTTAAAATTTTTAAAAGGGGGGAACCAAATTTAGAAAAAAAATAAATAAATTTTTCAAATAAAGTTTATTTTTTTTAAAAATTTTTTTCCTGATATTAAAAATTTTTTTTTAACAAATTACGGAAACCCCTCGAACCACCACCTCCAGGAAAAACCCCCCGAATTTGAAAGTAGGGTTGGGAAAAAAGAATATTTAGAGGACAAAATTTTTAAAAATTAAAAAAAATCAATTAAAAAATAAGGAAAAGGATTTTAAAAAAAAATTCCTTCCCCAAATTTTCCCACTTTTTTGTGTAATTTTGGGGAAAATTTTTAAATACCCAAAACTTTTAATATTTTTTTTGGGTATGAAAAAATGAAATTAAAAAAAAATTGTCCCCCCCCCCCCAACCCCCTACAATTCTCCATATGGGTTTAAAACCCCAAAAAAAAAACAAATTGATTTTAAAAAATTTTTGGGTTATAATAATTTTTTTTTTTTTTTAAATTAAAAAATTATATAAAATGGTAGGGGGATTTGAAAAAATTTGGGGAAATTTCCAAGCGGCTTGGGGTTTTTTTTTTTATAAAAGAAAAGTCACGGGGAAAAGTGTTTTTACGCGCTGGGTTTGCACGAGGGGAAAAGGGGACCCAGGGGGTAAAAATTTTAATATTTTTTAAAATTTTTTTGGAAAAATTTTATTTTCCCCCCCCGTTTTCCCCAAAAAACCAAAAAAAAAAAATTTTTTTTCCCCTTTTTCCCGCCCATCAAACTTTTAAAAGGGGAAAGGGAAGGAAAACAACACAACCCAATCTAAAAGTTTTTTTTAAAAAAAAAAAAAAGGGGTAAAACCTATCTTTAACCTTCAAAACATAACTGCTATAGCATTAAAAAAAAGGGGTTTTACTCCCTTTTTTTAGGGGCGCTGGCAATTTTTTAATCATATAAAAAAAATAAAAAAACCCAAAAAAGTGGGTTTATAGGTCAGGAAAACCAGCTTAGGGACATTTTTCGAGTTTTTTTTTTCTCATCAGCGGTAATTTTTTTTAAAAATATCCACCCCCATCAAAACCTCTCTATTTTAAATTTAAAAAATTTTTTAAATTTTTTTATGGGCTGCCGGGCCTTTTGTTTTTGACTTTGTTTTAAAAATAAAATGAAAAACCTTCAGCCCCAAACCCCTTTTTTAAAAAAAAAAAAAAAAAACAAAATTTCCTAAAAAAAAACCAGATCAAATTCATTACCGCCCCTTTCAATAATGAAATTTATGCCCTCTTTAAACAGCAACAGGGCTTTGAAAATTTAATCTCCCCTAAATAACAAAAAATTTTAAAAAATTTGTTTCTTTTTGAATTTAAAATTTTTAAAAATAAAATTTTTTTAAAACTTTTTTTACAAAAAATTATTATTTTTTTTTAAATTGAATGGAATAATGGGTTAATTTTATTGAAAAAAAAGCGATTCTAAATTTTTTTATGGAAAAAAAAATTTTAAATTTATCAGCAAAAATATTATTCTAATTTCTTTTTAGATTTTTGATAAAAAAAAAATAGATAAATCACAAATTTTCACAGCTTGTTTTTTTTCATTTCGTTTTTTTTTAAAAACAAGGACGAAAAAATTTTTTAAAAAAAAAGGGGGCCCCCAAAACAAAATTTAAATGAAAGTCAATTTTTTTCAACTTCATACGGAATTTCCCAAAAAAGGGGTTGGAAATTACAAAAAGCCAGGCAACAGATAAAAAAAAAATTAAAATAAAAAAATACACAAAAAATTTTAAATAAAAACACAACACTTTGGGGGTTTGGGTTAAAAATTTCGATAAAAAAAAAAAAAAATTTCAACAAATTTAAAAAAAATTTTAATTATTATTATTCAACCCCTTTTTTGGAAACTACAGAACATCAAAAAACACAACAAAAAAAAAAAAACACAATAAATATTGGGGAACCCCAAAGGGGGCGGGGTTAAAGCCGGGGTTTTTTTTCCCTTCCCCCAAACCCCATTGTTTTCAAACCGAAAATCAATGGAAAAATTTAGCAACTTATAACCTTATCAAAAAAAAACCGACCTAGTTTGCTTGGCGAGAGCTTGGTTATAAGGGGGGGACTTGAAACCCTGGGGGTCGGTTTTTCAAGCCCCGGGTTTTCAGCGTAGATTTAAAAAAAACATTTTTGTATTTTGTGATATCACAAAGGATTAACACAAATAAATAACTTTTTTTTAACTTACCTTATCTAAAAAACACCCATGTTCGGGTTTGGGATCAAAAAAAACTTGAAATCTAGACACGTGTTAACAAACAAAAAAGGGAGGAAGAAGAAAAAAAACCCTCTTCCGAATTCAATACCCAAAACCATGGGGCGGAAATTTTTTGGGAGAATTTTTTGTTAAAAATGACCATTGACCATCTGTGAGAAAACTATTTCCCAAAACCTTTTGTCCGGGGCAATCACCTTTTGAAGAACAATGAAAAAGGGAAAATACGGTACGCACAAACATCCCTTTATCTACCACACGGCAATATTACTTCCCGAGAATTTCAATATTAAAAAAATTAATTGTTTCTAAAAAATTTTGTTTGTTTTTGAAAAAAAAAAAAAATTTTTTTTGCCCGATTTCAATTTTTTTTTAATTTTCCGGAATTTTAGCCTCCTGAGCAACTTCGGTTTTTTTGTCGTCCGCCCGGTCAAATTTTTTCCGCCCCTGTGGGTCTGAACGGAACGGATTTCGTAAAATTTTGAACACATAGAGGAACGTATTGAAAGAGGGTTTCCCAAAAAAAACTTTTTTTTGGGATAAGACCAAACAGAGAAAATCGGTTAAGCGGTTTTGGGGTAGGTACAAAAAATATAGTAAAAAATTTTTAAAAATTTCCCAAGCGTACCTCGAAACACCGACCTCAGACTTCATTCCTGCCAACTGATCTAGCTAAGAGTTCTTTCTTTTCTGTGCATTTTTCCTAAAGAAAATGATGGGGGCAACCATTTTCATTTTTTTCAGCCAAAAATTTCCCCTAACCTCCGACCTAGAGCTTGTTCGAAAGGGGCGGACTTGAAAACTTGGAGTCGGTAATTCGAGTGTCTGATTTTTTTTGAAGTTGAAATTCATACTTCGAGAAATTCTGTTATCACGATTCAAATATTTATTCTTGTTTTTTTTTAATTTTGTACCTATAAATTTTTTTTAAATGAATTTTTATTTTTCTAATTTTTTTTTTTTTTTTTTTTTTTTGCTCCATTTTTTTCGTTATAAAACCCATTTTAAAAAACGCAATCGCCCACACATAAATTTTTTCCCTATTTCCGGCTTGTTTTGTTTTTTTTAATCAAGTTGCCTTTCCTCGTAATGCTGGGATTTTCAATATGCAGACACGGTAGCCATTTTGTCCCAGGGGAATGTTTTTTGTTGGACTTTCATCATGGGGGCTTTTAATAACCACAATATTTTGAAACCCAAAATTATATGCTTTAAATTTGGCCAATCTTTGAAATAAAACCGATGAAAATAATAATTGTAATAATAAGGGGGTTGCATATGTCAATACACGGGTTCCGGGGGTTTTTTTAAATATCTATTTTAAAAAAAGTAGAATCCCCCGGGGATTCAACCGGAATGCACCGTATCTTGGAACCTACCACATGTCAGTGGTAGGATAAAATAAAACCCTTTCAAAATGAAACAATAAAAAAAAATTTTAGTATGATTTTGTACAAAGGGTTATTAAAATGAGACTGTCCCGGTGCTCATTTTTAAATTTTTCTGGTAATACCAAGCCCAGAACCCAGCCGGACATTAAAAATTATCCTCCCATTTTGGTTTTTGACCACAAATTTTTTTTGGGGGTTTTCTTAAAAGTGGCAGGGTTTCCCCGGGGAATTTTCCAAAACAATTAAAACCCTCATGGTTCTCGGAATATGGGATTATAGGGGCAGGATAATAGGGATTCCCCTTATTTTTTTTGTTTTTTTTTTTATTTAAAGTTTAACGTCTTTTTTTAAACTCAGGGTCAAAAACACTGGGGTTTTACTCCCATTCGCGGGAAACTTTAAAAAACCTGCTACCCACATTGACCCACCCGCCTGGTTCCCGGAAATGCCAGCACACGAATCTTCACCTCTCTGAACTTCAACTTCGATCCTAGAGAACCCGTGCATTCAACGCGCAATCGTTAGTATTTTTTAGTGTTTCATTAAGTTAAAATCTCAAGTAAAAGGGTTTTAAAAAAAAAAAACCGATTATGGAGATACGAAACCAAGAACTACCCACTCCCTATGTTACCAGACAACCCCCGGCCCAAAAAAAAAGAGCCAAAAAATTTTTCCAAACCTTGAACTTGGACAGGAATCCCGGTTCCTAAAAACAATCCCCCCCCTTTTCCCTTTTTTAAAAAAAGTTTTTTCATATTTCTTGTGTTTAATTTTTTTTTTTTCCCCCAAAAAAAAAGGGTAAAATCAATAAAAAAAAAAGAAATTCCTGAATAAAAAAAAAAAACCCTTTCCAAATTTTTTAAAAAAATTTTTTTTTTTTAAATAAACCCCACCTGTTTTTTTTAAAACCGGGGACTTGAACCACGACCTCCGGTTACAAGTCCGCCCCCCTTTATCGACAACTTTTTCCCTTTTTTACTTTTTTTATTTTTTCCCTTATTCTATGATAAGGAAAAAAAATTTTAGTTGGGTACTTTTTTACTTTTTAAATTTTGGCTTATAGATCTGGGTAGCAACTCTCTGGGGAAATCCTGTTTTGAATTATCTGCATAAAGAACATTTGAAAAAAAAAAACCTGATATTCCAAAGACGACATGACATGACTTGCCCATGTTCTTTATAAAAAAAAAGCACATTTTCGACGTTGAACTTGGATGAATCCCTTTCTTTTCTCCACAAGGAAGGTTTTCCTCTTGTCACAAATTGGTGATTGTTTGACAGAAGAATCACTTTTTTTTTTTTAAAACCTCCTTTTATTACGCAAAAGATTTTTTTGTGTGGGATTGGGTACATATTATAATATATTATATGACTTTCAAAAAATTCAAAAAATGTATACCCTTTTTCGTACGCCCTGTCAGCTGCCAAAAACATTTCCTCATAAAAGTTTGGAATTTTTCCTATTCTATTTCGCCCTAATTCATTTTTTACTACAAGGAAAAAGTTGATTTAAATGCGGTCATGCAAAGAGGAAATTTTTTTAACAATTTTACAAAAAAAAAATCACACTAAAATAGAAAAGTTTATTAAAAAAAAACATAAAAAAATATTGTTTACTACGAGAAAACTAGGAAAAATTTGTTTTCATGGGGTCATGCATAGATAGGAAAATTTTTTTAACAAATAACATAAAAATCCCACTAAAAAATCAAAAAAAAAAAAATAAAAAAAATTTATGTTCAAAAAAAAAAAAATAAAAACTTAGGAGCCCCAAAAAAAAGGGGTCTTTTATTCTACCCAAAATTTTTTTTTCGTTTTAATTTGACCTGAAATTTGACCTCCCTAAAAAATGACGATGACTGTCCTTTTTTTCCCACCCAAAACAATTTTTCCCCCCCATATTCTAATAAACTTTTTAATCCCCACTTATCCGGGGGTTTCCCTTTTTTAACCCTTTGGGAAACCCCCTCAAACCCCTCCACTAACCCCGGAGCAGATTTTTCACTCAAATTTTTTCACGCCTGTGCGCTGATATAAAGTTTTGAAACCCCAATTACAATTTGGCTGACGGATTTTTCATTGTTATTCAAATTTCCTACGGGGTGTTTCAGGGGGAGGGTTACTAAATTTTTTTTCTAAACATTAACAAATTTTTTAACAGGGCGATGTAAAACTTTAAAACTGTCGTCTGTGTCTTTCTTATTTGTTGACAGCCACCTCCGGGGCGTAACTTTTGGGAAATACTCCCACCCCCAGAGACCTGATTCGATTCCCGGTTGGAGCAGACTTTTCGCACAAAAATTCTGTTCCCTCCAAACCCTTTGAGCCGGAAATTCCGGCCCTACCCGGCTGGTGAGGTTAATGGGGGTAGCGGGACGATTCCCAGCAAAATGGAGGGTAAAACCCCCCTCCCGTCTACCTCAATCAGGACTTAAAACCAAAAAGAATCAAGGACAAAAAAGGACCCTAGACATTAAATCTGGCGTCCATATATTAAATCCTCCACCACCGGACTTAGTTTTAATACCTAACTCACGACACAAAAATTATTTTTATTTTTTGTTGACTGTGCGATAGTCGTATGTAGAAATTTGGGCAATGATAAAAAATCATTGTCACGTTAAGTCACAACATTGCACTGTAACCTAACCAAAGCAATTTTCGTCTTGCTTCCATTTTGGGTTCTGGATCTGATGACCCTATAATTACAAATATTAGCGAAATAAAATTTTAAAAAGCTTTTAGACTGTTTCAAAACTGAGTAAAAAAAAATTTAGCTTTGTCACTATTAGGCCTTTAAACTTTTTTTTTCTTCCTTTTTTTTTCAAATAGTTTTATAAAAAATTTTGATGCATTAAATTCATGGGGGCTTTAGTGGGAAATTGTAAAAAAATGATACATTTTTAATTTTAAAATTTTTTTAAATTCTTCATTGGGGATAAAATAAATTCAAAAAAAACCCAAAAACCCCAGGACCAAAAAGCCAAAAAAATTTTTAAAAATTTTTTAATTTAAAAAAAAAACTTTTTAAATTAAAAAGGGAAAAAAAGGTCAATAAAAACCAAAACCCCACCCCCCGTTTTTTAACAACGCAAAAACTTTTTGTTCCTCTAATTTTTTTTAAAAAATTCCCAAAAAAAAAAAATGAGGAAAAACCGAAAAACCAAAATTTTTCCGAAATTGATTTTTACTTTTCCCTTTCCCCCTTATAAAATTTTAAAAGCAATTTTTTTTTTAAGGCGAAAAATTTTGCCTTTAAAACCCCAACTTTTTTTAATTTTTTTGGAAAGGGGAAATAAATTTTACCCCCCGGGGAAAAATTGGGCCCCCCAAAAAAGTGTTTTAAAAAGGGCCATTGGGGGTCCCGTGCCCGACTTGGATTTTGGTTTTTTCCCTTTTGGGTTTCCCGGGTGCCCCTTTTTTTTTGTTTCCTTTTGGGGGGGGGGGGGTTTCTTTTTTAAAAAACAGGGATTCCCCCTTCAAAAAGGGGGAAAAAAACCCCTGGGAAACTTAAAAAAAAAAAAAAAAAAAATTTTTTTTTTGGGAAATGTAAAAATTTTTTTTTTTTTTTTTATAAAAACCCGAACCCCCGGACCCCATGAAACTTTTTAAAAGGTTTTTTTTGAAAAATTTTCGGCCCAATTTCCCTCCCGAAAAGCCAAATAATTGGCCAAAAAACAAGTAAAGAAAAAAGGGAAACCAAAATTTTCCCTCAAATTAAAAAAAAATAATGGGGTTCCCTTATAAATTTAAAATAAAAAATTTTTGCCCGGCCCCTTTCCGGTAGGGTTTAGGGTTTTATTTTTTATTTTTTTTATCAAACTATTTGTTTACATTTTTTTTAATTTTTTAAATTTTTTGAATTTTAACACTTTTTTTTTTTTTTTTTTTTTTACTTACAATAATTTTTTTAAAAAATCCTTTGTTAAAAGAACCCTTTTTTTCCACCATTTTTTTTTTACTAGCAGTTTTCCCCACCTGGGAAAGTGCCCTTCCCCAACGTTTTCCGGATCTGTTTTTTTTCCCTAAGAGGGGCCAAAAGTTAATTTTTGCCCTTTTTTGGTAATTTTAATTCCCCCCTTTTTTTTTCATTTTTGTCCTCACCCCAAAACATTTTCAAATTTCTATTTTTTCTTTCACCGTTGCGAACCCAAAAAACCTTTCCATTGAGTTTGGGAAATTAATTTTTTACTTAATTTTTTTTCCCTTTGGGGCATCCGTAAAATAATTTGGATAAAAGCGAATTTTGTTTTTAGTTTGGATTTTAATTTTAAAAATTTTTTAAGACCAATATTTTTTTTAAAATTTTTCCTTTATTTCCTATATAGGTTTTTGAAATGAAATTAACTCCCCAATTTAATTTCCTGACAAATTTTTTTCCCCCTTTAACCTCTTTTTACCAGTTTTTTCAAAATTTTTTGGTTTTTTTCTTTTTTTTTGTGGCCTTTTAAGTTTTCCTTTAATTTTTTAAACTTGTTTTATTTTTTTTTTTTACCACCCAGAAATAAGGGGCATCCCCCAAATCCAAGTTATTCCCAAGCCCCCTTTCTATAAATTTTTAAAATTTCAAAAAAATTTTGAGACAATTGGGAAAATTATGGGACAATTCCGCATTTTTTAATGAAACTTTTTTTACTGCCAATTAACGTTTACTTTTGGGATAAATTTTTAATTTTTTATGAAATTTTTTCTCAATTTTTTGTCTTTCTAATTGGAAATTTTTTTTTTTAACAAAACCCGTTAGCTTTATCCAAGTGGTTTTGTTCCCTTCATTTTCTATAGGGAAAGAAAAGGTCGTGTGATGTTTAAAATTTTAATTTTCTTTGGTTTGATCGCTTCAATTTTTTCCCTTTTTTTGTTGTACTATTTGAAAATTTTTACAAACAAGTTGGCTAACCCAAATTTACTTCCAAGCTTTTCCCTTTTTGGTAAGAGTATAATGGGGCTTATTTCCCCGCCCAAAAGGATTTGGGTTTTTTTTAAACCAAAAAAAAGTTCCATAGGTCGGGAATTTTTTTCCTCCTTCTTTTCTTCATTTATTCCTCTTAGGGTTTGTTTTTTTTAAGATTTGAACTTTTTTTATTTCGCTGAACCCCTTCTTGTTTTTTTGGGGCCGTTTTTCCCATAGCTTAAACGACTTTTTTAATATTTTTTCAAAAAAAATTTTTTATAACTAGAAATTTTTTCCCTTTTTTCCTACTTCTTATTTTTCGGGTTTTAAATGCGGGATTTCTTCTTTTTTTTCTTGCCTTTAAAAACTTTTTTTGTACCGGATTTCTCCTTTCTTTTTTTCCTTTTCTTCTTCTTTCTTTCTAATCCCCTCTTACCTTTTCTAATTTTTCCTTTTTATTTTTTTTTCTTTCTTTTTGGTTTTGGGATTTTATTTAAAAGTACCCTTTTTCATTTCCTTTTTTTGAAAATTTTTTTTGAAAATTTTATTTTATTCTTATTAAACTTTTTTTCTTTTTAAAAACGATTACATAATTAACAATTTGTTGAATATGCCCCCTTATTTTTCTTTCGATAAAAATTATTTCATTTAAAAATATAGAAGGAAAATTTTTCATTTAATTTTTTAAATATTTTTTTTGTTTATTAAAAGGTTAAATCCCAAAAAATTAATGGGGTTTGTACTTTTGTCACTTTGAATTTTATTTTTCCCCTCAATTTGTTTTAAAATTTTCAATTTATCGAAATGTAATCATTTGGTATTTTTCCCAATTATGCCAACCCACTTTTCCGTTCACAAAAGTTTATCAGAAATTTAAAATCAAGTAAAAACCAAAATATAAAAAAGGGTAAATTTTGTTCACAAATTTAGTAATAAAAAAAAAAGGTCCTATATTGGGGGGCTTTTACCTATCAAAATACGGAAAACATTTCAATGAAAACAAAAAGAGAAAGAATTTTTTTTTCGCAAAAAAATCCAATTAACAAAATCGGTTCCAAATTCGCTCTTACCTATCAAAACCCTTTACTTTAATCAAGTGTAAGCCAAAACATGAAAAGTAAATTTGGTCACATTTAAATCAAGATACAATTCCTATATTCGGGGCTTTTACTTTCGGAAGCTATCACAAACAAGTCAAGTAAAAAGACAAATAGACAGGCGAAGAGTTATGCGCACACCCACTAATCAAGAAAATAATAGACTGAAGACAAATACCCTCGGGAGGGGGCGTTTTTTTTCAGCCAAATTGGAATTGACTAACCTTCCCCCAAAAGACAAATGTCAAAAATGAGCCCCAAAACCCTTTTTTTTTCCCCGGGTTTTGGATGGAAAAAATTTAGAGGGGGGTTTTTAAAAAAAGGGCCGGATGCGAACCAGGGTTGAAAATTACCCAAAATTATTTTTTCCAAAAAAAAATGACTGCATTCGCTGAAAACTTAAAAAAACCCAGGTACTTCATAAAACCCCCATTTTGGGGTTAGGGGGGGAAACCCCACACACGAGGGTTCAAATTTGAAGGGCACTCATCGTATCTTAACCTCCGGGCCCTTTTTAACGAAATGATGAACGAGAACGGGTGTATTCAAAGTGCATCGCTGATTTTGGGACCCCCAATCACAGCCCCATCAAACTTTTGAAAACCCAAATAAAAAAGCAATCTACTACTGCATCTTTGCTTTCGAGAAAAAAAACTTTAAAAACAAAAAAACTTTCAATAACACCAAAAAACTATCAGTAAATGGAAAAGTCTTCCACTCGAGAAAACTAAACGTTTTCCCCTGTTAGGGTTTGGCACAAATGAAGTAAAATAAATGGAACTTATTGAGCGGAAAGAAAAAAAGCTCTGTAATTTTTTTTTCTAGATGGTTACTTCTTAATTTTTTTTTTTTATGTAAAAAAAAGGGCCCATGACCATGTATGGGTTTCGAAACCCGGGGGCCCTCAATTTTTCCCCCCAGATTAAAATTCTGAGTAAAAAAAAAGGTTTTTTGGGGGGGGTTTTTTTTTTTTTTTTTTTTTGGGGGGTTTAAAAGGGAAATTTAAGGGGGAAAAAAAAAATTGGGGGCCCAAACCAAAAAAAAAAAAAAAAAAAAAAAAAAAAGGATTTTGGGATTAAAAAAAAGGAAAATGTAACCAGGGAAAGAATTATCCCCCAATAAATTTTCCCTTTAAATTGATTTTTTAAATTTCTACCTTTGGGAAAAATTTTTTGGGGAAAAAAAATTTTGGGTTTAAAACTTTTTAGGAAAAATTTTTTCCTGGAAAGGGGGCTTTTTTTGGGGCAACTTTTGAAAAAAACCGCCCCCGCATAAATACCTTTTTTTTTTTTTTGGGGGGAAAAAGGGGAAACAATAGAAAAAAAGGGGGAAAAAAAAATAATTAAAAAAGGGGAAAAAAAAATTCAAAAAAAGGGGGGAAAAAAAAGGACGAGTGGGGGAATGAATTTTTAAAAAAAGGGGGTTAATAAAAAAAAAAAAATATTTAAAAAAAATAAATAAACAAGAAAATAAAAAAGTTAAAAAAAAAAAAAAAAAAAAAAATAAAAAAAAAAGGGGAAAAAAAAGAAAGGAAAAAGGGGAAAAAAAAAAAAAGAAAGAAAAAGGGGGGAAAAAGGGGAAAAAAGAAGGGAAGAAGGGAAAAAAAAAAAGGGAAAAAAAAGGAAAAAAGGGGAAAGGGAACGGGAAAAGGGAGAAAAGAAGGAAGGGGGAAAAAAAAAGGAAAAGAAAAAAAGTAAATAAAAGTTTTTGGAAAAAAAGATTTTTACACCCCCACTCGTTAATAAAGAATTTCTTTTTTGGTCCTTCAAAACCGTCAAAAAAATGGATTTGGTAGAAAACCCTAAAATTTACAAATTTTTATTTTTTTTCCCAAATTTTAATTTAAAATTTTCAAATAAAAAAAATTTCCAACCCAAAAATTTCCCCCCCTTGTGCCAAAAATCGCAAAAAAATTAATGAATTTAAAACCCAAATTTTTTTTTAAAAAAGAACATAATAATTTTTCGAACAAAAAAAGTTTTCGAATTTTTTGCCCCAGATTTAAAAGGGGGGGAAAAAAAATTTTTTTTTTGGAAGAGTTTTTTGTAAAATTAAAACCCCCCTTTTTAAAAGTTTTTTTTTGGGGGAGGCCTTTTTTTTTAGGAAAAATTTTTGTAAAAAGCCCCACAAAGTAAAGGAAAAAAAAAAAAAAAGTTAATTAAGAGGAAGTTTTATAAGTTTACCCCTTTTTTTTAAAAAATTTTTTTTTTATTTTAATAAGGAGACCATTTTTTTAAGGGTTTTTTAAAAAAAGGGGAAAAAAAAGAATTTAGGAGAAAGAAAAAAGAAAGGGTGAGGGGGGGGGAAAAAAAAAGAAGAGCAGAAAAAAAGAAATAAAAAGGAGGGGAAAAGGGAAAAAAGCCAAAAAAAGAAGAGGGAAAAAAAAGAGGGGGAAAAAGAAAAAGAAAAGGGGAAAAAAGGGGAAAGAAAAAAAAAGAAAAGGAGAAGGAAAGGGAAAGGGAAAAAAAAAAAAAGAAAGAAAAAGAAAAAAAAAAAAAAAAAAAAGCCCGGGTTTTTTTTTATAATAATTAAAAAATTAATTGGGTATAAAAAAAATTTGGGGGGTTGGGGGGGGAAAAAAAAACTAAAAAAAAATTGGGTTTTTTTTCCCGTGTTTTCAATTTTTGAAAAAAGGGGAATCTCGGAATGAAAAATTTCCGGGGTTTTTTTTTCCAATTGTGTATAATTTTCAATTAATCAAAATTTTTAAAAAAAAACCCCCCCCCTTTTTTGGGGGTTTTTTTTCCCCACCCGGAATTTTTAAAAAAACCCTTTTAAAAAAGTTTTAAAAATTCCCAATCCTTTTTTTCCCAAATTTTTTTTTCCCCCAAAAAAAATTTTAATGCGGTGACCTCCTGGGAAAAATTTGCTTTTTTTAAAGGGAAAATTTTTCCTTTTCCAGAACTTTTTTTTTTCCCATTTTTTTAAATTGTTTTTTAAAAAAAAATTTCTTCTTGTAGGCATATTTCCTTGGAAATGGCTTCCAGGTTTTAAAAAAACAAATATTTTAGTTTTTAAAAATTTCAATTTCTTTATTTTTATAAAAATTTTTTTTTTAAAGTCCCCCAATACAATGGAACTTTAAGAATACATGTTGGGTTTTCTCAAACAAAAATAAAAAGTTTTTTAAAAAATAAGGAAGTCACAAGGATAAAAAGTTAAATAAGGGGGGCATAAAAGCCTTCCCAATAGGTGCCCCGGATGCCCCCTTTATGGCCAAAAAAAAAAAAGGGTTACAATGCGGAATTTCCCGTTTTTTGGGAGAAAGGTTCTAATTCAAGGAGTTAAAGGGGGGGGCCCCCCCTTTTTTAAAAACAATGCCCCCGGGGAAAAAATTTTATTTAAATTTTAAAATAGATATTAAAAAAATTTTGAAAGTGATCAAATTTTTAAAATTGATAAAAAATTAAAAGGGCAAGAATGAACAAAAATGGGAAAAACCCAAATAAAATTTCCCAAGGTTTAAAAATTCCCCAACCCCGGGTTTTTTAATATCTGACCAAAAACCGGGATTTAAACCCTCACCTGGGGAAATTTTCTTTTTTTCTTTGCGAATTTTAAGAAAAAAAACTTTTTGGGAAATTTTTTCTAAAAAAAAATTTTGGTTTTTTTTTAAAAAAATTAAAAGAAAATCCTTTTTTGGAAAGGATTTTTTTAAAAAATTTTTTTTTTTTTCCTTCCTGCTCCTTTTCTTTTTTTTTTTTTCTCCCTCCTCTCTTTTTAAAACTTTTTTTTTTCTTTTTTTTCTTTTTTTTTTCCTTTCCCCCTTTTCCTTTTCCCATTTCATTTTTTTTAAAGCATTTTCCTTTTTCCCAAAATTTTTTTAAATAAATTACCTATTCCCCCATTTGGGAGGGCCATTTTTTTCCCCATATATTTTTGAATGAAAAAAAATAAATTTAAAAAAAACAAAAAAAAACTACATTTTCCAATTTTTAAAAAAAAACAAAATTTAACTTTGATCAATCCTTGGGAATGTAAAGTTTTAAAACCCCAAAAATGAATTGGGGGAAAAAAGCTTGGGCCAAAAATAATAAGTTTTTTCCCCTATCTATAAATTAACCCAAAATTAAAAAAACCTCCCCAAAGTTTTAAAGTTGTATTGTAAACATGAAAAAAAAAAAGCCTTTAAAGTTTTGGGGCCCGATAAAGTTTTTTTTATAAAAAAAATTTTTTTTAAAAAAAAAAAAAAAAAAAAGAATTATTTCTTTTAAAAATTATCTAGACAGTTAAAAAATTTTTTCCAAATTGATTTAAAAAAATTTGAACACCCAAATTTTTCCTTTTGGGACCATCAAAAACTACTTTTTAAATTTTTTTTTTTTTAAAAAAGTTGAATTTTTTCAAAAGCATTCACCTCACCTACTTAAAAATTTTTTTAAAATTTTTTTTTAAAACATTGTTTAAAAAAAAATTTTTAAAATTTTAAATTTTTTTTAAAAAAAATTGAGGTTTTTTAAAAATTAAAAATTTAATTTTTTTAATTTTAATTTTGAAATTAACCCCTCATTTTTATTTTTCCCAAAAAACCTTCTTCTTTTTCATTCTTTTTGTATCTTTTTTTTAACCTTCAATCTTTATAATTCCCTCCCAAATTTTTCTCCTTTTTTTCCCAAAAAATTTTTATTTTTTTAACTTAAATTTGTTTCTCACCAAAATCCAAAATGCAGGGGGTAAAAAAAAATTTTTTTCCCTTTTTTAAAAAAAAATTTCCTTTATTCCAACTTTAAAATAAATTAAAAATTTTTTGAAAATTTAAAAATTAAACAAAAAAATTTGGAAAATTTTTAAAAACCCCATTTAAAATGAACCGATGTGGTAAAAAAGGAAAAAATTTTTTAAATTACCCCCACCAAAAAAGGGAAAAATTTTTTTTAAAAAAAACTTTTTTTTTTTTCAATTTTTATTAAAATATAAATTTTTAAAGAATTTAAATTTTTTTTTTTAAAAAAAATTTTAAAAAATAGAAAATAATTAAAAAACTTTTTTTAAAAAAAAAAAAGAATTTTAAATCTTTTTAATTACATTTCACTTAAATTTTTTTTTTTAATTTAAAAATTTTTTAAACAAGTTAAATTTTTGTTTTAAAATTTTAACATAGCTCAATTTTTTTTATTCAAATTTTATATTTTTTTAAAAAATAAATTCAAAATGGGAAATTTTTGGGGGGGGTAACCTTTTTTTTTTTTTTTTTTTTTTTTTTTTTTTTTTTGGGGTATTGGTTTAAGGTTAACAGATTTTAAAGTTCAGCCTTAATTTAAAAGAACTTTTTACCCTTTTTTTTGGGGGGAACCCAAAAACTTTCCCCATTTTGGGGGGGGTTTTTTTTTTATATGTAAGGTAAAAAGTCATTATTTCAATAAACCCCAAAAATTAAAATTTAAAAATTAAAAATTAAAATTTTAATTTTGGGATGGTTTTTATTCCGCCGACCCACTAAGGGGGAAAAAATTTTCAAAGATAAAAAGCTGATTCTTTTAAAAATCCAAAAAATTTTTATAAAAAAAAAAAATTTTGGGTTTTAAAAACAAAAAAAAAAAAATGAAACCCCCCATTTCCTTTTTTCTTTTTTTAATTTTTTTAAACCTTATTTAATATCATTTTTTTTTTTTTATTTTTTTTTTTCCAAAAATTTTTATTCCTTTTTCCCCTTTTTATTTTTTTCCCCCCCCTCTATTTTTACAAAAATTTTTTTTCCCCTTTTCTTTTCCCAGCTTTTTAAAAAAAAATTAGGGGGGGCCTATTCATAAACATACATTTTTCCAAAATTCCAAAAAATTTAAAACCTTTGAATTTTTTAAAAAATCAAAATTTAAAATTTGAAAATTTTAAATTCAATTTTTTAAAAAAAAAAAATAGGGGCCATTATGGTTTTTTTTTTTTTAACAAAAACCCCCTTTTTAAAAATTTTCCAAAATTTTTTTAAACCCCCAAAATTTTGGGGTGGAAATTTTTTTAAAAAAAAATTTGCCATAATTTTTTTTTTTTCCCCTAAAAAAAAAAATAGGGGGTTTTCTTTTAAAAAATTAAAAACCATAAAAATTTTTGGTTCTACTTAAAAAAAAAAAAAAAAACCCTTCCCCCTAAAAATTTTTTTTTAATTTTTGAAAACAAAAGTTTTCAATTTAGTGGAAAAAATAAAAATAACCCAATTTTTCCAATTTTTGAAAAAAACCCTTTAAAAAATTTTAATATTTTTAAATTTTTTTTAAAAAAAAATCAAAAAAAAATTTTTTTTTTTTTGATAATTTTTTTTTGAAAACCCTGAAGATCCCACTTTTTTTTAAAAATTTTCACAAAAAAAAAACAAAAAACTTAAATTAAAAAAATCCAAAAATTTTTTAAAAAATCCACCCGGTTAAAAAATTTTAAAAAATTACACGACCCCTTTCCCTTTAAACTTTGGGAAGGGTTTAAAAAAAATTACGCAATTTTTTTAATTTTTAAAAAAACTTAAAAGAATTTTTTTCAAAAAAAATTTATTTTTTTTAAGGGGGCTTTAAAAAAAAAACAAATTTTTCCAAAAAATTTTTTCCTTTTCTTCCCCCCCCAATTTGGGGATTTTCCCCCTTTCATTTATTTATTTCCTCTTTTTTTTCCTTTTCCTTTTTTTTTTACATTATTTTAATAAAAAAAAAAATTTCTCGTTAAATTAAAAAAAAATTTTTTTTCTCCCCCTTTTCTTTTTTTTTACCCTTTCCTTTTTTTCCCCCCCCCCTTTTTTCCCCCCCCCCTTTTTTTTTTTTTTTTTTTTCCCTTTTTTTCCCTTTCCCCCCCTTTTTTTTTTTTTTTTTTTTTTTTTCCCTTTTCCCTTTTTTTTTTTTAATTTTTTAAAATTTAAAAAAAATGCGAAAAAAAATCCCAAAAAAAAATTAATTTCCAACAAAAAATTAAAACAAAATTATGAACTAAACAATTAATTTTTTTTTTTTTTTTTTTTTTTTTTTAAAAAAATTTTCTACTTAGTTAAATTTAATTTAAAATTTTTAAACATCTTTAAATTTTAGTTTTCTGAAAAAGTCTTTTGATTTTGAAAGACTAAATTTTCAATTTTCCCCCAAACCCGAAACCTTTTTTAACAACCAATTTTGGGGAATTTTTTCAAAGGGGGAAACAATTTTAAATTCCCTTTTTTTTGCAAAAAACCCCCTTTTTTATCTTTTAAAAACCCTTTATTATTTATTTTTTGGGGGTTCTTTTTCAATCAATGAGTGAAAATTTATCCATTTTAACGGTTGGAAAAAAGAAAGGTAAATTTTTAAAGAAAAAAAAAAAATAAAAATTAAAAAAATGAAAGAAAAAAAAAAGACGGGAAATAGAAAAAGGGAGAAAAAAGCATAAAAAAAGAAAAAAAAATAGAAAGAAAAAAAAGGGGTTTCATTAACAAAATTTTCCCTTTTTTGAAAAAAAAAAAAAAAAAAGAGGCAAGAAACAAAAAAATTTACCCTTTCTCCCCCCTTTTTTTTTTCCCTTTCCCCCCTTTTTTTTTTTTCTTCCCTTTTTTTCTCTTTTTTTTCCCTTTTTTTTTCTTTTTCCTTTCTTTCCCCTCTTCTTTTCCTTTTTTTTTCTTCCTTTTTCTCTTTTTTTTTTCCTCCCTTTCCCCCCCCTTTTTTTCCCCAAAAAAAAATTTTCCCAATTTTTTTTTATTTTTTCGGGAAAAAAGGAAAAGGGGCGGGGGCCCAAAAATAAAAAAAAAGAAAAGATAAATTAAAAAAAAATTTTTTAAAAAAAAAAAATTTTTAAAAGAAAAAAAGTGAAACCCCAAATTTTTAAGGGAAAAAAGAAACCGGGTTTTGGGGAAAGATAAAGTTGAAAAAAAAAGTAAAAAAAGTAGATAAGAAACCCCCCAAAAAAAAAAAATTTCCCATGGGGGAAAATAAAGGAAAGGGGCCCCCAAAAATTAAATTCTTTTTTTTTTCCTAAAACCCCTTTTTTTTTTTCTTTTCTAATCTTTTTTTTTTCCCTTTTTTCCCCTGCCCCCTTCCCTATTAAAAAATTTTTTTTTTTTCCTAAAAAAATTCCCCTTTTTTGTCAGTTTTACCTTTCAATATTGGTTTAAAAGAAGAAAGGGGGCGGGGGGAAAAAAGGGGCCCCCGGAAACAACTTTTTTATTTTGGGTTTTTTCCCCCAAAAAAAAGGTAAAAAAGAAAATTTTTTACCCATAAATGAAATTTTCTCCGCCGTAAAAGGCTAAAAATTTTTTTAAAAAAAAAAAAAAAAATTTTTTTTCCCCAAAAAAATTCTTATTAAATTTTTTTTAAAAAAAAATAAAAAAAATTTTTTTTCCCTTTTTTTAAAATTTTTTTAAAAAAAAAAAAAAAAAAAAATAAAAAAAAATTTTTTTTTTTATTCAAAAAATAAAAAAAAAAAATTAAAAAAAAAAAGAAAAAAATAAAAGGAAAGGGGGGGGGAAAAAAAAAAAATGGGAAAAAAAAAAAAAAAGGGGGAAAAAAAAGGGGTGGGAAAAAAAAAAAAAAAAAAAAAAAAGAAAGGGGGAAGGGGAAAATTCAAAACAACCGGCCCCCCAAAATTGAAAAAAAATTTTTTAAAAAAAAAAGGGAAAAAAAAAAAAAGGGGGGAAAAAAATTGAAAAAGGAAAAAGGGGGGGGGGGGGGGAAAAAATCGGAAAAAGTTAAAATTTTTGGGATTTTTTTTTGTTTTAAAAAAATTCACAAAATTTTTTCCCACCCTCCCCCCCCCCAAAAATTTAATTTTTTCCTTCTCTCTTTTTTTTTTTTTTTTTTAAAAAAATTTTTTTGATTCCAAAAAATTTTAACCAAAGTTAAAAAGGGGAAATTAAAAAAAAAAAAAACCCCCCCCCCCCCCCCCTTTTTTTTTTTTTTTTTTTAAAATTTTTTTTTTTTTTTTTTTTTTTTTCCCCCCATTTTAAAAAAAAATTTTTTTTTTTTTTTTTTTTTTTTTTTTTTTACGTTTTTTTTTGTTTTTTAGGATTTTTTTTTAAAAAAAATAAGAAAAAAAATTAAAACCCTTTTTTTCTGCTCTTTCCCAAAAAAATAAAAAAAAAAAAAAAAAAAAAAAAAAGAAAAAAAAAAGAGGGAAAAAAAAAAAAAAATTACCCAAAAAATAAAAAGAAGTTAAAAAAAAAAAAGAAAAGAAAAAAATTAAAAAAGGCAAAAAAAAAAAAAAAAAAGAACCCTTTTTTTTTGGGGATTTCTTACTTTATTAAAAATTCAAAAATTTTTACGGAAAACCCAAAAATTTTTTTTTTAAAAAAAAAAAAAAAAAAGGGAGGGAAAAATTTCGGGGCCTTTTAATTTTACAACCCCCCTTTTTTTTTTTTTAAAATTTGCTTTTAATAATTCCAGGGAAATTTTTAAGAAAGTTCCAAGAAAACCCTTCCCCTCCCACCCTTTTTTAAAAAAACAATAAACCCAAAATTTTTGTACATTAAAAATCCCCCAAAAAAGAGCCCCCCCCAAAAAACCCAAGGAGAAAAAAAAAAATTTAAAGGCCCCCAAAAAACCCCCCCTTTAAAATGAAAGAAGTTTCCAAAGGGGGTTTATGTTTCCCCCTCCCTTTTTCCCTGACCCCCCCTTAAAAAAAATTTCAAAATTTTTTTTTTTTACAATTTAATTTTAAAGGCCCCCCCCCGGAACCGGGAAAATTATTTCCCAAAAAATGCTTTAAAAAGGGGGGGGGGGAAACCAATCCTCCCTTTCCCTTTTTCCCTTTCCCCCCTTTTCTCTTTTTTTTCAACCTTTTTTTCTTTTCTTTTCTTTTCCTCCTCATCCCAAAAAAATTTTTTTTCTTTTTCAAAAAAAACCTTTTTTTTTCTTCTTTTTAAAAAAAAAAAAAAATTTTTTTTTTTTAAAAAAAAAAATTTTTTTTTAAAAAAATTTTTAGGGGAACTCTTCCACCCATCATAGGTTTTGGGAAAGGAATGAGAGAAAAAGAAAAAAGGAAAAAAAAAAAAGATTTAATTTGTAAAACCCCTTTTTTCCCCAAAGGGGGTAAAAAAATGCTTCAATTTTCCCCCGTTAAAAATTTTAAAATTTGGGTTTTAAAAAAAAACCCCCTTTTCTCTTTTTTTTTTAAAAAAAATTTATTTTTTTAACCCCCTTAAAAAAGGTTTTTAAATTAAAAGGGGTTACCCAAATTTTTTTCCAAAATTTCTTTAAAGGGGCCCTGGGTCCCCCTGAACCCCCAACGTATAACCCCCCTTTCCCTAAAAAAAAAAAAAAAAAATTTTAATTTTAAAAACCCCCACAAAAAAAAAAGAAAAATTTTCAAATTTTTTTTTTTTTAAAAAAAAAAATTTTTCCCCCCCCAAAAACCCCCAAAAAAAACCCCAAAAACCAGGCCCCCGGAAACCCCGCCCCCCTTCCCTTTTCCGGGGACCCCCTCCATCCTTAAAACCCCCTACCTGGATTAAAAAGTAATACCCCCCCTTTTTTTTTAACTTACTAAAATTTTTTAAATTTCCCCAAAAACAAAGCTTGAACAGTTTAAAAAACCGAGCCCCGGGGCGTCCGGGGCGATCCCCATTTTTGTAGAAAGAACAAAAAAGGTTTAAAAAACTCTGGCATAAATTTTCAAAATTAAAACCAGAAAACTTGGGGCAAAAAAATTGGATTTTTTAAAAACAATTTTTTTTAAATTTTTTAAAAAAAAACCTTTAAAAAAAGGGGAAATAAAGCCCCTTTCCCTTTTTAAAAGGGGGGGGCGTAGGATGTGAGAGCAAAAAAAAAGGGGGAATGGAATTCAACCCCCGTTTTTTTGGGTTTTTAATTTAAAAAAGGGGAGCCAGCCCGCCCCAAAAACGTAAAAAACCCCCTTGTTTTTTTTCCCGGGGGAACCTGATAAAATAATTTTTTTCCCAACCAAAAATTAACCCTGTGGAAAAAGGATCCAAGGGGGCTGGTTTGGGAAAAAAAAGGAAAAAAGTGCCAAAAAGGCAAAATTAACACAAGGCGTATTTAAAAAATTTAAATTTTTTAAATACAAACAAAAAATAAAAAAATGAAATTTCATTTTTTGGGGGGAAAAATTTAATTAACCCTTTAATTTAAATTCTTTATTTTTTTTTTAAGTTGGGCCCCTGTTACCCTAAAAACATTTTTCCTCACGAGGTTTAAATGACCCCCAAAAAAGGAAAAAATTTTAAAAAAAACCCCCCCGGGAAAGGGGGATTGGATAATTCCCCCCCTTTTTAAAAAATTATTAAAAAATCCCTTTGGGTAACCCAAAAAGATTTAATTTTTTTTTTTTAAAAATTTTTCCTTCCCCAATTGGTAAAGGGGGGGGTTTTTTAAAAAAAAAAAGGGAAATTTAAATTTTTGCCAATTTAAAAAATTTTTTTCAAATTAAAAAGGGGTTTCTTTCGCCCAAAACCCAAAAACCCCAAAAAAATATTCTTTTTCTTTTAAACCAAAACAAGAAGGGTCCACCCTTTTTAAACCGTTGGGTTTGGTTTTTTGCAATTTTTAAGCTGGCCCTTTTCCCAAAGGGGGTTTTCCCCAAAAGCGGAAATGCCGCCCAGGAAAAGGGGGTTTTAAAAACTGCCCCCAACCGGATAATCAGGATTCCCCAAAAATCATTAAATTTTCCCCGGGACCCCAAAAAATAATTTTGAAAAAAAATAAAAAAATCAGGGGAAAAACAATACCGCTTTTCCCCCAAAAAAAACCAAACAAATTTTAAAATTTAAATTTAAAACTTTGGATTTGGGAAAAACCCAATTTTTTTTTAAGACCCAAAAAACCCCCCTTCAAAAATTTGATTTCCCATTTTTTTTTTATTTTAACCCAAAATTGGGGCACGGAAACTAACGAATTTATTTTAAAGGGGGGAAAATTTTTTAAAAAAAATCAAATTTTGAAAAAACCCAAAAATTTTTTTTTATTTTTTTTATTATCAAAATTTAAAAAAAAAAAATTTATCTGGTAATTTACATTTTGGGAAAATAAAAAAAACTCTTTAATTTTTTAAATTTTGTATTTTCTTGGTTCCACGTGTGGGGGGAATTTTAAAAAAATTTTTTTCCCGGGTTTAATCCCCGTTTTTTTTAAACCCCAAAAATTTTTCCTACGGGAAAAATTTTTCGCCTTTTTTTTTTAAAAATTAAAAATAATGAATTGAATAAGGGGGTAAAAAAAAAAAAATTTTTTTTTTAAAATTTTTTTAAATTTAAATTTTTTTTGAAATTTTAAAAAATTAAAAAAACACCTAATTTTAAAAATTTTCCCAAAGAAAAGGGGGGCCCCCCCCCCCCAAAAAAAAACAAATAATTAAAAAAAATCCCCTTTTTAAACTAAAATTTTAAAAGGGGAAAATTTTTCCCTTGAAAATTTGGTTTAAAAAAGCATTTTTTTCAAAAGGACTTCAAAATTTAAAAAATTAGCTACGTTTTTTTTTTTTTTTTTTTTTTTTTCTTATTTTTTGGTTCTAACCCTCCTTTTATAAGTTTTACAATCACTGCGCTTGAACCCAATAAAGATTTACAAAGTCGTAAATTAATAGTACCATCAACAAGGGTGGAATTTGACATATTTTCAAGAGATAAAGAAAGCTGTGCAACGTTCCAGACCAGTTAATTTTCCTGCCTGTGAGGCAGATTTCCCTTCGCAAAAAAAATCATAATAAATAAAAATGGATTTCAGGAATAAAGCGGAAGGTTAAGGGAAGTCACTTATCTTCCACCAACAAATTATATCAAATCTGATCTTGAACTTTCTAATAATATCACAAGGAAAAACTTTCGAGAGCTGAGGAGTCAGAGTCAGTGGAAATTAAAAAGTGAAAAAGTAACCGTCTGCTGAGGGGAGGAATAACTTTTCTGTTGAGGGGAGGAATAAAAATCGTAGCTCCGTTAGTTGAGCGCTATTCCTCAGCGAAGATATAATAGATAGATATAGATAGATAGATAAATATAGTTGTATTTATTTTAAAATAAAATGTTACAACGAGGTTGGCAATAATAAAAGATACAGGTTAAAAATAAATAAATGATAAATTAAACTTCTTACATAACAATAAATAAATAATTAACTAACTAATTTTCTAATTTTCTCCCAAACTTAATTCATTTTGAAACAGTACATATTTTTTTTTTACTCTCTTTGATATGGGGAGCAATAGAATAAAACAAGCAAATATTAAACAATAAATAAAAATAACTTTTTTACACTACAAAAGGTGAATAATAACCGGTAAACCTTTAATTTTTTGCTAACTATAGAGAAATCAACTAGCTAAATAATTAATTTTAAAAGTTCATTCATTTCTTAGAAATGCTCTCAATTTTAAAGCTTCCTTCACATATATATAAAAGTTCAGTACAGTTTCCTTCGTGGGGTTCTGTAAAATATTGGACAGTGTAATGTTGCTATTGTAACTCGTATTCACACTTGGTGCTAGAAATCGCTCTCGAATAGCGGAGTAATGAGGACATTTAATTATGAAATGGGTCAGGTCTTCTTTTTCCCTCAGATTACAAATACTACAAACTTCATTGCTGTCCCATTTGAAACTAAATTTATTTACATAAAACTGTACAAATAAGCTCCCAGATAGTCGAATCTGCGCCATTACTCTAGTTCTATCAATAGGCACTCGCTCTAATATGTACTCGGAAGTTTGTAAAATATTTTCATCACAAGGTTTTAGTTTAACCTCTTTGTATAAAGTGCAGTACGATGAGTTACTCAATCTTACCCAGTCCTCCTCTATTAGTTGGACATGGTATTTATCTAAAATATCATTTTTCCTAAGATTAAGCAATGTTTTACATTGAGCTTCCCAAACCTCCGCAAAACCCAAGGAAACCAATTTAGACTTTAAAAGGGAAGCCCAATTGTATTTTTGAACATTACTAGAGTTCTGATCCATATAGACCAACTGGGTATAACAAACCCTGGGATATCGCTCGGAAGACATAGATAAAATTTTGAGCCACCATTCCAGCATCATCTTGAAAACTTGGTAAGCTAGCTTGACTACGCCCATTTCGAGTCTCAACATGTAGTGAGGGGTACAGCGGGGCAGGCAAAACACCGATTTGAGGAACTGGGCTTGACATACTTCTATCACTTCTGCATATCTGCTTCCCCACACCTCCACCCCGTAGAGGAGATTTGCCTTCACTATAGCGTTGTACAGCTTCATTCTGCTTTTATGAGACTCCATTTTTGAATTCACCAATATTTTCCTGACACTAGCCACTGCCATCCTTCCTTTGGACATTGCTTGCTGAGACGCCTTATGGAATACTCCATGGGAAGAGAATTTTATTCCCAGGTAGATGTAGTCAGGGCACACTTCCAATACACGATTATTATAGTAGAACACATCTGATGCGGCTACTCTACCACCGCGACGGAATATAACTATTTTGCTCTTGGACTCGTTGACTGTCATTTTGTTCGCGACGCAGTATGAAAGCAGCAGATCCAGTTTTCTCTGCATATCCGCCTTACTATTTGACAGAATTATCAGGTCGTCACAATAAAGAAGGAGTAGGATATCAGTTGACCTGTTAATACTGACCCCATCGGCTCCTCTTTGCCTCAGATAATCCTCAAGGTCATTAATAAAAATTATAAATGCAAGCGGTGATATTGAATCTCCTTCCAAGACTCCCTTCGTTATCCTGGCGGCAGGCGTCAGATTTGTGTCGACTCGGATCTGGGTACTCGCTTTCTGGTAGATATTTTTTATTGTCATGATAATTTTGGCTGAAATTCCAAAGTGATACATCTTCGCAAACAACAAGTCGTGCTGCACTTCGGAGAAAGCGGACTTATAGTCAATGAAGGCAGCGAAAAGTTTGCGTCCTCTGATGAGATGCATGGACACTATACTAGAGAGGCTGAATATGTTGTCCAGACAGCCTCGACGAGGTCTAAACCCAGCCTGAGCCTCGATAAAAATCTTGTTGTCCTCACTCCAGACTAGCACACGTTGAGATAGTAAGTGTGTAATTAATTTCAGTATATTGTTCATGAGAGCTATACTCCTGTAGTTTCCACATACTTTCGTATCACCTTTTTTATGCAGCATAAACAGAAATGAGCTAGTTAAGTTTTCAGGAATGTCGCCCCCGCTAAAAATATGATTTATAAGTTTTAGCAATTCTGCTTTCCACACTGGTCCCAAGGTCTTCAGGTATTCATTAAGAATGTTGTCCGGTCCTGGACTTTTATTATTTTTAAGGTTCTTAATTCCTTTTTCCAGCTCTCCCATACAGAATTCGGAGTCCATCTGTTCTCTCAAGACATCTGTAAAAATAATTTCCGTGGCCATCCGCTCCTGCTCGGGAAATTTTTCCATGAGATAATTAATCCATTCTTCCGTTGAAATCTCTTTACTTTTGTTTGGTCTATGGGGCTTGAACTTATTAACTGTCTTCCAAAATTCTTGCGCATTCTTTACTTGGGCTAGTTTTTCTTTTATTTCTTTTTCGTAGTTACTTTTCAATAGCGAGCACATATTAAAATATTTTCTTTTAGTAACCAAAAAAGAAAGTCGGTCTTCCTCAATTTTTTTTCTTTTCCATTTCCTATAAAGGTGATGACAATTTTTCTTTAGGTTCCGACAGTCATTATTATACCAGGGCTTCTTAATAGTGCGCTTAGAATTTAGCGGTATCTGATAAGCCATGCCGAGTGAAGTAGCAGTATCTTGGAATTTAGTATTCAAAATCTCGTAAATGGATTCTATTTGTGAAGACGGAATATCAAGATTAATTTTATGTACAAACTCTATAGCTTTTTCTTCCACCCACCGGAACCGAACGACGGTCTCTCCCGGCTGAGAAGTACTGACTCGTGGTGCGCATGGACAGTCCAGTGTGAGAACCACAGGGAGATGATCCGATGTAATGATACTGTCAGACACTAGGAGATTCAGCACCAACTTGCAAGCTTCGAGGTTTGTCCAGATCAAATCTATAACACTATTTCCAGCTTTACTAATATAAGTATATTGACCTGGAACATCCCCCGGAGTTCTGCCGTTCAGAACTAAAAGTCCATGTTCCTCCATGTATTCCACCAGCTCCACCCCCCTCCTGCTCTCCATCTGATCCTCAGACACTCGCTGCGCCTGGACCCCGCACTCCTCCGCCACCATCTCGTCTAGGTAGTTCCGCTCTGATATTCTCGCATTCATATCTCCTCCGATAATAACATGGTCGTTTTCAGTATGTATATCCTCAAGTAGTAAACTCAAGGAATCTAATGCATGTTCTATACAGTATCTGGGACTAATGTATATGTTGCCCAAAATTATATCAGGTCCATTATTTAAACATAATCTTATAAAAATCCACAAGTTTGAAATATCAAGTATCTGGAAGGTAATTTCTTTATTTACAAGAACAAGGAGGCCACCACTCCCCCGACCTCGCTGTCCATCGCGCACCGCCACTGAGTGTACCGTGTTGAAGTAATCAGCGAGTTGAGGGATGTTGGGTTCCGCCATGGCCCAAGTTTCTGTGACACAAATTATTTGCCAGGACAGAAGACTGGCCAAGTCTCTTTCACATGCGTTGCTCAGTTTAGAAATTCCATTAACATTCCAAAAAGCTATTTTTAACGGGGCACCCGGTGTCTCAGGATACCCCGAAATCAATTTTTTTCAGAGTTACTCTTTGGATAATTGGTTGGACAGGTTGGATTTAAATAATTGTCAAGACGTGTTTGTGATAAAGTTCCTGAATCACTCACTACCAGCTTTGATTGAGCTAGGATTGGACGAGATAGACTTTGTGATTGCTCATCACGTGATGGTCCTGATTCTAATCCTCCTCCAGTAGCTCCAGGATCTCTCACCTCCTCTGTGTCCATAAAACTTTCCTCGCTATGCTCTGTCGCAGAATAGGTACTATCATTCAAGTTAACTCGCTTCTTTTGATTTATTTCCTCAGGGGACTCAGAGAGTCTATATCTTTTATTATTTGCTGTCTTACTTGTACCAGCCTGTGATGTGTTATTATCATGAACAATTAATTTTCCATACCTGATAACTGCATACTTGCCTTCTCCGCGCAGTCTGTCCATCTCGCCGCGCAGCGCCTTCTCCCGCTCTTTCATCTCAGGTGAACAATCTTCATTGATGTAGATAGAAGTGCCTTTCAGATGCTTGCGGTTCTTGAGAATCTCGATCTGCCGGCGCTGAGTGGTGAAACCAACAATTACTGGCATGGGAGTTTTTACCACTTCGAGTTTTCATTCTCCTGCAAAAGTCAAGCTCAGAAAGAGAAAAATCAGAAATATGTAATGTATTTAAAACCACGCTGAGGACTCTCTGCTCCAGTGCACTGTGTGACTCGGCGGAGTTCTGCTCAAGACCGAACATGATTATGTTCTTCCGTCTTTTTTCAATATCGAGATATTTGATGTCCTTAGAATTTTTTGTTCTTGAAGAGGCTGTAGAGTATTTTGAATCATATCAAGTTTGGAATTTACTTGAACATCACTCTTCAAGGACTCCTCTTGCAATTTTTTTATACTAGATATTTCCTGAAATAAGGTTTTCATATCGAACTGTTCCATGTCTTCTGTCATCTTTACCAAATAAATATATCAAGATTTTTAGTACAAGGGAAAACAAACAAAAACACTGTGCCGCTATAATGGCTGTTCCGTGGATACTCAGATCAATTTTATTAATTCATTATTTTTGATACCAAAGTATTGCACATTGCATATTTTGAAAATTTCCAGGCGTAGTGAGTACTTGCGGTGAATCAGGTGAGCATAAAAAGTACCTCTTACCTAATTATGCTCTGAAGATCATTGGCATCACTGGATTCAGAACTGTAAGTTGAGAGGGGATAAGACACATCAACGAATTTTAACGAACTTTTGTTTATCAGTGATCGGTTATTTTGAATTCTGATCTGACCAATCAAATTTGAATTTGTTATCTTGCGGTTCTTCTGCACGTGCTTTCCAGCTGTTCGAGTCAGATGACGCTGACCATCGCAAGACCGTTACTAAGGTTACGGTAGGGACTTGTTAAAATTCGAGCTTCTCTTTGACAAAGTTTAATGGCTGTTTCTAAAATTGATATGACTGAGTTTCAACTCACCGTATTTCAATTGCAAATTGTGGAGTGTTTCTGTCACTTCAGTAAGAACCAAATATACTCAAAAAGACTAGATGTGTCACCTTTTAATAATTTGAACACTTAAAAACACAATACTTCTTAAAACTGATTAAAAATTATTAAATTCAAGAGATCGAAATGATTGACGTCTTCTCATTCTTGTAATAAGATAAAAAATTATGTGAAAATAGTTGAGGCAAAAGTTATCATATTTATGTTTATCATAATAAAAATGCTAATAAATGATAAATTTTTTGTTATTATTATTATACAACGCTTTATTAGGTATAAATGGACATTATGTACATGTAAGTAATTATTTTAACAATGGAAAAAATGGAAACAATGTATACAATAAAAATGAAAAAGAATAGAAAATGTTATATAAAAACATAAGTCCTAACTAAAGGGCGGGGTTATTGCCTATGGCAATCTCTTCCACCCAACCAATAAACTTAGTAAAAAAAAATAAAGTGCCTCAAATAGCTCATTCTTATTGGACATTGGGCTCTAGCCCAAGATCAGGAGAGTCAGAGATAATAACGGATGAAATCACCAGGCGAAAAATATGGAAAAAAAGTTCATGAACAAAATAGTTAACTTTCACATCTCAAGGAACTTTCACCTCGCTCTCTCTCCCTCTCTCACACTCCCTCTATCATTCTCTCTTTTTCTATCTATATCTTTCTCACTATCCTCTCTCTCTCATTTTTTCACTCTCTCTCCCTCTCCCCCTTCTCTTTCTCATTTCATTTACCTTTCGCTCTTCCTCTCTCTTTCTCCTCACTATCTTTCTTACTCTCTCAGTCTCTCTCTCTCTCCCTTTCTATCGCTCTCTCTATCTATTTCTGTCTATATCTTTCTCACTATTCTCTCTCTCTCTCACTATCTTTTCTTGTCTCTATCTTTCTCAATATCCTCTCTCTCACTTTTTCACTCTCTCCCTTTTCTCTTTCTCATTTCATTTCATTCACACTTCCTCTTTCTTTCTTCTCACTATCTTTTTTTCATTCTCATTCTCTCTCTTTCTCCACACTATCTTTTTTACTCTCTCTTTTTCTATTTCTCTTTCTCTCTCTCTCTCTCTATCATTATGTTTTTCTGTCTCTATCTTTCTCACTATCCTCTCTCTCATTTTTTTTCACTCTCTCTCCCTCTCCCTTTTCTCTTTCTCATTTCATTTACCTTTCACACTACCTCTTTCTTTCTCCTCACTATCTTTCTTACTCTCTCAGTCTCTCTCTCTCTTTCTCTCTCGCTCTCTCTCTCTCTCTCCCTTTCTATCGCTCTCTCTATCTATTTCTGTCTATATCTTTCTCACTATTCTCTCTCTCTCTCTCACTATCTTTTCTTGTCTCTATCTTTCTCACTATCCTCTCTCTCATTTTTTTTCACTCTCTCTCCCTCTCCCTTTTCTCTTTCTCATTTCATTTACCTTTCACACTTCCTCTTTCTTTCTTCTCACTATCTTTTTTTCATTCTCATTCTCTCTCTTTCTCCACACTATCTTTTTTACTCTCTCTTTTTCTATTTCTCTTTCTCTCTCTCTCTCTCTCTCTCTCTCTCTCTCTCTCTATCATTATGTTTTTCTGTCTCTATCTTTCTCACTATCCTCTCTCTCATTTTTTTTCACTCTCTCTGCCTCTCCCATTTCTCTTTCACATTTCATTTACCTTTCACACTTACTCTTTCTTTCTTTCTTTCTCTTTCTTATTCTCATTCTCTCTCGCTCCCCCTCTGTTAAAATTAAAACAGCAAGTTGGTTACAGATTAAAAACACTATACTACAAGTTATTAAAAATTTATCGGAAGTAAAACCATTGTTAAGTTTGAAGCTTTGTCTAATAAAAGTTAGATTAAAGGATGTGGTTGTTCCTTGTTAAAGTCTCAGTCGTTTATCGTTTTCAAAACGCCACCAGGTAATAAAATTGTATTGAGTACTTATTTTAGGTACATGCATGTTATTTCTCAATAACAAAGCTTACATGAAAGTTGTTGTGCAGATATAATATAATATGTTCACAAATCTCACAAAAGCACGCTGTTATAATAGTTTGTTCACTAAAACTTAGTCATGATGCGAATTTAATGAACTTTTAAGTATCTCTTTTTCTCTTTCTCAGTTAATATTAGCATAGGGGATGGAGTGCTTTTATACAGTCAAACCTAGATATTTCCAGGTTAAATTCGCATCTGTATATGCAAAAATAACATCTTTATAAGAGAAACCTAGATAAAAGAGGGACAAAAATTCCAGTTCCTTGAGTTCTCTTATAATCTAGGCTAGGTTTTTTGTTTTTTTTTTTTTTTTTTTTTCAACAAATACTTGAAATATATTTATTTACATATTATAATCATCTTCTTCTCTTATAATCACAAAGTTTCAGTAGGATCCTGAGTGCGTTAGCATGTGTTGGACCCTACAAAAGGTTCTACTGTTGGTATGAAAAAGCTACCTACTCCCAATTCAATACAAAATTCACATGTTCTCTCTTTTGATTTTAAAGAGTATTATCATCCCGGGTTCGAACCTCTGCGCCGACAAAAATTAGTATTCAAAATTTTGTTATAGTTGCTTGTAAGGGATACCTTCCAGTGCGCTCGTATTGACCCAGCACCTAAATGGGAAGTATTGTCTCACTTCTCGCCCATCAGAGGGGAGGCATACTACGGGATGGGCTGGCTACGACACAGACCACAAGCGTCTACAGTACCTCCTGTTTCGTGGCTGCGAAATAAAAAATACTCTTCTTTTTTTTAATGTAATAATGTACATTTAATGTAATATTGTACATATCAGTCAGTCAGTGAGTGAAACTCTCTTTTATAAGTATAGATAAGCATAAATCAGTGAGAGTTAAAGGGCATACGATCGATTCAATTGCATGAGGCATTGAGGCACCCGGTATATTTCACATTGCGGTGACGTAAGCGGTGATAGAGGCAGCCCAGCTTCTCAAATTCCACAGTGGAGCTACACAGAAGGAATCTCCAGCATCATAAATCACGAAATATCGAATCCAATAAATCTGTTGAGAGAGGGTGATATTGGGACAGGTACTCATCCCCCGTGTTTTTCAGTTTGATGGTGTAGTCAACCCCTCTATCTGTGTCCATACCCTTTCATCTGTATAATAGTTGGAAAATTCTGTCTCCATAGCTCTATACCTATCATGAAAAAATTCACATCGATTACTTGTTTATCCCAATTTCAATTACCTATTTATCTTAATTTTGATTATTATTTATAATTTTGATTACATATTTGATAGAGAGAGAGAGAGAGACAAAGAGAGAAAGAGAGAAAGAGAGAAAGAGAGAAAGAGAGAGAGAGAGAGAGAGGGAGAAGGTAACAGTATTCAGGATAAATCTAGGAAGCACAAAAGAGGTAAAAAGAGAAGTAGGCAAAAAAGAATAGTCCTGACAAAAGAAATCCTCTGTCAGGAGATAGGGAAAAAAGAGAAGAGAAAAAGAGAGAGGGAGAGAGAGAGAGAGAATAAAAGGGAGAAAGGAGGGAGGAAGGGAGGGAGAGAGAAGGACTATGAGAGACTTTGAAAGAGGCTGATGGAAAATATCAAAAGGACGTCTCATGTTTAACGTTTGGCTTATAAATCTACGACGTTTTCCCATTTAAAAAGGTAAAAGATATACCTGGGTAAATGGGTAATGGATCTTTTATAGAGCTCTAATGAGATTGAAAAATCCAGGTGTATTATATTATTTATATCGTATTGTTTCGTGAAAAACCTGTCAGAAGCATTATTTATACCTAATATTGTTCTATTTTATCATTATTTATACTTGAACTACCTATCTTATTTAGTAAAGATAGTTCAAGTAGTTGTTATAATTTTTGTAATAAACACTCTGTAGGTACCTATGTCTCTTTATAAAAATAACCTACCTTACGGGTAATACCTTCTGAGAGACTAATGGCGGGTAGTGTTATAATTAATAACACTATAAAGAGTGTTATAATTAATAACACTATAAAGAGTGTTATAATTAATAACACTCTTTAGTGGAAGGTAACCACCAGGCGAGGTAAATGTTAAAAGCATTTTCTACCACCTAACGCTTAGAGTCTTGTTATTATGTGTTCAAAAACTCAAATAAATGAGAAAAAATTCATACATTGGGTAGGATTCGAACCAGCGGACCCCTATCAGGATTACTAGACTAGCGCGTTAACCATTTGACTAGCAGTGCATGTTCATAATATTATTTTTCAGAATAAAATACAAAAAAAAAGTAATTGTAAAGATCAATTGAGCCGCCAAAGTTGTTACACATTTAAAAAGCGGGGACAAAACAACCCTCCCTCTCCACCACTGAAGCTGATTTCAGGGGAGGAAGGTAGGGAAAGACTTATAATGAAAGATTTCACGTTTGATTAATGAAATTTTGTTTCGGATGCTGTGAAAGTTAGAGGGAGAAAACTTTCAATATTTCATTAATTTTATTATATTTGTAATAATAGTAATGACGGGAAAAAATGATATTAAAACATTTTTGGAGATGCTGAATTTTTTTTATTATCACGTCAACGAGTAATTTTTTTTTTCTTTCCTAAAATAAAATTTTCATATTTTAATACTTTCTAAAAATAGCTTTTTATTAGTTACATATAAATTTATTTCTAGAATTATTTTTAACCAGTTAGGTTTAGTATCTCTTTTAAAATAATTTTGTGATGGTTCTGAAAAGTTAATTCAATTCAATCTTTAATGAGTTTGAATAAAAAATGCCAAGATTCCATGTCCACTTGTCCACATGCACTACTCTTGATCACAATAATTAAAAATAGTTTGATAAATGAAATAATTATCAAAATGTAGCCACGTTTGGCTACTTTTTAATTCAAAACACACCTTCTCATGAATACATCTAATATCTCTCAAATAGAGGAAATCTTAAAATTCCTGGATTTGAACTCGCGACCTTCACGTCAAGAGATAGAGGTGTTATCTCTTCACCAAGGAGGTCGGAATATAAATATGTACATAAATAGTTAGTTTCAACACGTATGAAAACGCTGACAGTAAACTCGATTTTTTTTGTTTTTTAAGTCAAAGATATTCTATTAATTTTACTTTGAAACAGTCTAATTACTTTTGAAATTAAATTGAATTAATCTTATGAAATTTTTAGCAGCATCCTCATGAAACAGATGGAATAACTATGAATATAATTTTATTATCATAAAAAATAACTATTGCATTCTTCTATCTAAAATACCAAGTCAGCACTTGTGCCAAAGCAGTTGCTAGTGACAGGAAGAAGCTGCTATTATTATTATTGTTTTAACCTTGTCTTTCTCATCTGCTTCTCAACTTATTTTTTTTTTTTTTTTTTGGTTTAACGTCGCTTTCAACTGCAAACCTGCTACCCACATTACCCTCTTAACCCAGCCTGGGTTGGGCCGGAATGCCACCATCACGAAGTACTCACCTCACTGGACGTTTCTTAATTTCGGTGATCCTGCGAGAACCGCTGGCTCAAAAAAAATAAATTTCATTCATGCCTTTTACTTCCAAACTTTTACAGTCCATATTCTTTAGACCTTTAAGAACAATTCAAAGAGCATAGAGTTGAAACATCATCATTATTATGGAGGACTATTGTTAGCGTATACCGTATAATGTTACTTTGAAACGCGCAAATCTCAGAAAACAATCAACGAATTTCAACGATTTTTTTTTCTGTCTGTCAAATCTACAAAATGATGAAGGCAATGTTGGTGGTGCCAACTCTGGCAGCCTTGATGAAAAAGATTTAAACTTAATGCATCATATGAAGCAAATGATGATGATTTCTCTTGCCGAACATCATACTAACACTAAAGGCGAAATGATCGATCTGATGGTTACTGAGATGAATAAAATAAAAACTGAAATTACACAAACCTTTGATCTTAAAGTTACAGAGGCAACTACCGAGTTGGGGTACAAGATTGATGTACTAGAAGAAAAGAATAAGAACCATGACATGAAAATAGGGAAACTAGAGAAAGATAACGATTACTTGACAAACATACACAGAAGGAAAAATATAGTTGTGTTTGGTCTTGAACATGCAAATAAAAATGGATATATAAGAAGTCAACCCGTGTCGGAGGTCAGATGGAGGCAAAGAGAAGACAAAGTTCTGTGGCTGTTCCGAGACAAGATGCAGACGTCATTCAGGAGAGAGGATATAGACTACATTCAGGATCTTTCGAAAGACCCGGGAAAAGAAATACTTCTTGTCAGAGTACTCTCACAAAATATCAAAGGTGAAATTTTTTCGAAACTTTCTCTACTCAAAGATTCAAAAATATATTTGAGAGATGATTTGAGCAAACAGGAGGCAGAACAGAGGAAATTTCTGGTTGGAGTTCTGAAGGAAAAGAAAAAGGAAGGTAAACAAGCTTACTTTAAGAGGAACAAACTGTTTGTGGATGGAGTGGAGTGGATAGACAGTGATCGTGAGGGAGGCACACAGGACGAGGACCATGAGATGAAGGATGCGTTTCAATCAACTCCAGTTAAGGAAATCAACCGCAGCATAACTAAAAAGAGTAATAAACGTCCCAGACCTCGGGACGCAGAGGAGGTGGGGGCAGTAAAAAAACAGTTGTCGATCCAGCAGTTTATGCAGAAACATTCGAAACCAAGGGCTCGCTCCGTGGACTCTGCTGTTTCTAAAATTGTCAAGGAAATTGAAGGTAGTGTTTCTCAAGATATAGGGACACCAAACCAAAGAGCAGAAGAGAATAACCATATTCGTCAAGGTCCGAGTTCTCAGGATTTAAATGAGGCACATCCTAGTTTGGTTTCTCAAGAGGTCAGTGTGATTTCCCAAAGTAATGAAGACCAAAATTTTTATTCCATTTTAGAAACAGCCACAGGAAATTAGTTGTGGGCTGGTTGAACTGCAATGGGGTGAAGAACACTTTTGATTTCTTGTCTGATTTTCTTTTTTCGTATGATTTGGTTTTCCTCCTAGAAACATGGATTAGATATCCTGTGGGCGTGCCTATTGAATATGATTGTATAATGGTAGAGGCTACTAAGGTAAAAAATTTAGGCAGGCCCATGGGTGGTCTGATCTGTGTGTTTCGGCGGGACCTGTCACCGGTGGAAGTTCTGATCAGGAATGAAAGGTGGCTTTTCATTAAACTCACTAAACTTGACTTGGTTTTGGGAGGTGTTTATTTGGAACCAACATGCAGTGAAGAAATTTTCAAGGATTTCCATGAAAACTTGGTACATTTGAACGAAACATCACTTATAACAGGTGGAGATTTTAATGCCCGTATTGGTTTACAAAATCAGGGTCATCCTGAATGGTTTGATGGGACACATTTAAACGATGGTAGGGTGTCAATGGATAATTTCAGGAATAGAGCAGGTGACTGGCTAACGTGTATTATGGAAGAGAGAGGCTTGGTTGTGCTAAATGGTAGGTCTTTGTCAGACAGCCTGGGCCACTACACCTCTATCAGTAAAAAAGGAAAAAGTTGTGTAGATCTGGTGTGGTGTAGTATTGATATACTACACCGGGTTGAAGATTTTTGCATTAATGACTCTTTTGTTAGTTCAGACCATTTATTTTGTGAACTGTTTCTATCAACAGATGCTTTACAAACGAGAGTGATCGACGAGAGTGATGAACCAAGTTTTGTTACCAGGATGTTTTGGGATAAAGGTAAAATGGAGTCTTTCCATGCTTCCTTGGCAACCATTTCTATTCCAGCATTATTTGATGATTGGAACACCCAAGATCAATATGAGTTCATTAAGCAAACTTTTCATGCTACTTGTAAAGAAATTGGTGTTGCTAAGAAATGCAAAGATAAAACCCTAGCCCAAAACGGTAAAAGACCATGGTTTAACCACATTTGTCGTACCTCTAGGTTTAGATTACGTCAAGCTTTTAGGAAATTAAAAAGAAGCAATTATCAGCAGCAGTTTTTAGAACATTATCTAGAATGTAAGAAATCATATTCTGACACTCTGAATGAACAAAAAAAAACTTATGATATTAAGTGGAAATCTATGTTTTGTAATGTTAAGTTTCCAAACGAACTGTGGAGGGCTTTCCGCCATTTCTCTCCCAAAGCAAAACCAATTTTGCAACTAACTAAAGAAGATGTGTTCTACCATTTTCAGAGTATCATGGGCGGGATATCGTCTAATTTACCTTGTTTCCCAGGTGTTTTGCATCCAGCAATGGACTGTCCTGTTACTATAGGTGAACTTAACTCAGCTCTAAAAAATCTAAAAAATGGTAAAGCCCTGGTCAAGACCTCCTCAGTTACGAAGCATATAAGTCCTCCCCACTCTCATGGAAACTTGGCATAGTTCAATTGTTCAACAATGTTTTGTATCATGAGGAGATTCCTCGGGCCTGGGTTCAAATATCAGTATTTTTGCTATTCAAGAAAGGTGACCCGAATGTGGCTGATAACTACAGAGGAATCTCACTCATGAACAACATATTTAAAATATTTACACACATTCTTTATAATAGAATTACGAATTTTTGTAATACAAACAATCTTCTTCCAGAGAATCAGTGTGGGTTTCGACCAGGTAGGGGATGCAGTGACCAACTTTTCACCCTGACCAGTATCATCCAATTGAAACTGTGTAAACCACGCGGAAAATTGTTTTGCGCAATGGTAGATTTTTTAAAGGCGTTTGATAGCCTTGACCATGCTCTGCTCATCAACAAATTAGTGAACATTGGTATTAGTCCCAAATTGGTGAGAATAATAGCCAAAATGTATTCCAATGCGGAGATGAAAGTCAGGGTGGGAAGTCAAGACACTGAAAACATAAAAATAGCCAAGGGGATTTTGCAGGGGGATAGTCTATCTCCTCTGCTGTTTCTAATATTTATTGCAGACCTGGAAGACTTTATTCGGAAGAAAGGAGTAGAGGGGGTTTTCATTGGTACAAATAAGGATATTCTTACTCTGTTTTATGCGGATGACTTGGTCATTCTTTGTGAAAGCTCTATAATGTTGCAAAAATGTTTAAATGCCTGTGTACGAGTACTGCATTGAAAATAAACTTACTGTCAACACAAAAAAATCAAAAGTTATGGTTTTCAAGGCTGGAGGAAGGCCACCATCATACTCGTTCAAGTACAATGGTGAGACCATTGAAATAGTGAAAGAGTTTACTTACTTGGGGGTTTTGTTCTCGAGCTCGGGGGTTTTCTCGCTGGCTTGTAAAGATTTTATAAAAAGAGGTAGAATAGCCATGGCAAAGGTAAGATCAATAATGTCTAGCTCAAAATGTAAAGAGTTAGATGTGGCTCACACACTGTTTAACTCAGTAATAATGTCAACCAGCTTGTACGCAGCGGAAATATGGGCTGGGAGATATAGTAAAGAGCTGGAAATTGTACAGGTTCAGTTTTACAAGAGTCTTTACTTTTTACAGCTCAACACACCAAACTACTTTGTTAGAATCGAACTAGGATTAACAGCACTAGAAGCTATGATATGGAAAATGACAATGTCTTTCTGGGTTAAGATTCTGTGTATGGATGAATCTAGACTCCCAAAAATGTGTTACTTGAGGCTTAGAGAGGTATACAATAAAAGTTCTGAGACTGATAGACTATTGAAATACAATTGGTGCTCACAATTGCATAAATTTTTGATAAGTGTTAACTTAGGAGAGCTATGGGTGAGTCAGAACGCAAATCTGATTAAAGATTTACAAGAGGTTGCATTTGAGCGTCACAAAACCTCTATTTTTAATAAGGATCTGTCTAGGGTGGAGGAGTCTAGATTCAACACAATGTATAAAGTTTTGTTGAACAATGTACCTGCTATTGAGGGTGAAGCTCAGACATATCTTACAAATAAAGACTTACCCCCGCATGTCAAACAGGTTATCTTACAGATACGTCTGTGCTCCGAAACTCACGCTAAAATCTATATCTTTGGGGAGGTCTTTAGATTTGGTGAAAATCCCTGTTCTTGCTGTAATACTGCTCTGTATAACTCTATCTATCATCGACTTTGTTACTGTCCATTTTTCAAGCAAACTCGATTTTTTTTCTTGGGAAATGAATTTCTTAGGTTAAGTGATATAGCCAACAGGTTAAGTACAACATTAAGTAGTAATACAATGTCAATTTATAAATTTGCTTTGCAAACTGGTAGGGAGGTGGAATTGATGGGAGCCCTTGATGCGGCAGGCGATTGATCTTATACTGTGCCTTTTTGTGTCTGAAATTGTATACTTTGTGTAAACTGTGCTCTATCCAGGATTGTTTACGTTGAATTATAGGAGTTTACAGTTTTGGACACGGAATGGTTTGGTGTGGGAAGCGCCTGTTTCATGCGTCGGGATTTTCTGTGTAGTTCGCCTCTTTCCCGGTTTAAATAAACTATTAGATTATTTATATTTATTTATATTGGATTATCTATATTTTAAGCTATTTATGTAATATTTGTTTTTAACATTGTTATTTTTTTATGTATATTTTTTTTTTTTTTTTAAATGTTTGTAAGCCAACTTCACTAAAAATTGTAATACCAAAAATACAAATAAACATTATTATTATTATTATCTCTTCACCAAGGAGGTCGGAATATAAATATGTACATAAATAGTTAGTTTCAACACGTATGAAAACGCTGACAGTAAACTCGATTTTTTTTGTTTTTTAAGTCAAAGATATTCTATTAATTTTACTTTGAAACAGTCTAATTACTTTTGAAATTAAATTGAATTAATCTTATGAAATTTTTAGCAGCATCCTCATGAAACAGATGGAATAACTATGAATATAATTTTATTATCATAAAAAATAACTATTGCATTCTTCTATCTAAAATACCAAGTCAGCACTTGTGCCAAAGCAGTTGCTAGTGACAGGAAGAAGCTGCTATTATTATTATTGTTTTAACCTTGTCTTTCTCATCTGCTTCTCAACTTATTTTTTTTTTTTTGGTTTAACGTCGCTTTCAACTGCAAACCTGCTACCCACATTACCCTCTTAACCCAGCCTGGGTTGGGCCGGAATGCCACCATCACGAAGTACTCACCTCACTGGACGTTTCTTAATTTCGGTGATCCTGCGAGAACCGCTGGCTCAAAAAAAATAAATTTCATTCATGCCTTTTACTTCCAAACTTTTACAGTCCATATTCTTTAGACCTTTAAGAACAATTCAAAGAGCATAGAGTTGAAAACATCATCATTATTATGGAGGACTATTGTTAGCGTATACCGTATAATGTTACTTTGAAACGCGCAAATCTCAGAAAACAATCAACGAATTTCAACGATTTTTTTTTCTGTCTGTTTCAGATATGTAACCCAGAGTCCAGCGCTGCCTGGCGGAAGTTTCGAACCCCGTCCCCCCGGCTGTGAGCTCCTCTTTGATGAACTTCGTCTCTCTCAACGTCACCTCGGAGTACAACGAAACCATCAGTGAGTGGCTTTATTATTATTATTATTATATAATTCTTTATTAGATACAAAAGGACATTATGTACATATAAATAATAATTTTAACAGTGAAAAATCAAAAAAAACAATATATACAATAAAAATGAAAAAGAATAGAAAATATTTGAAAACATAAATGTCCTAACTAAAGGGCGGGGTTATTGCCTATGGCATAATGGCTTCGTACAAACATGAAACTTTCTTTATAAATAAAATAAAATAGCCTTTATTGAAGAGTTAATCATTTAAAGAAATTTACAAGTTATCTAAAGTTATCTCTTTTCAGCGACGGTGGCAAAATAGGTAGTAACAAAATAATAGAGCGAGTTTGAGTGGTTTTGATAATTATCACGGAAGTGATTAGCACAAATATGATAACATAAATTAAAAAAAAATGAAAGCAACGTTACTGTATTCTAATTTAGGTATAGAGGTCGAGCAATTCAAAAAATCGGTTGGTTTGGTACTAGGTATAGTCTCGGGTTGGATACCCCAACATGGTAAAATAATGTAAAAATATAAATTTGTATAAATACACAGGGGAAGTGTGCCTAATATCGAACCCTTCCTAACATCGAACCCTCAGAGATTTTCGTAACAATGAGTCGGGTGGAGGAACAAAGGTTTCTAATTGTTACACGTGTATTATGACCTCTACTCAGTGTTTGGTTACATTTTGATGAGTACGTGATATGAGAGAATATTATCCAATTTCAAGACGTGTAAGTATTTTTACTAACAGTAATGTCATTCGAAAAAAGTGTTGCTTTTAAAAAAGTTTTATGTGTGGTAAAAATCCCAAGAGGATAACATGTCATGTCCCGGCTGGGTTTAGAACCCGCGACCTCTGGATTACCAGACCGCCGCCTTTACCACTGAGCTACCGGGACAGACTTGATAAGTAGTTTTTCCCCCTTTCTTTTTTCATGTTTCCTCCGGAGAACTTCTCTGGGAATAATGTGTAATGGAGGGTATTGACTCTTATATTAAATTTATTTTACGGCTTATTAAACTAAAGTAATAAAATTTAAGAGCTATATTTTCCCTTTTTCTCTCTCTCTCTCTCTCTCTCTCTCTCTCTCTCTCTCTCTCTCTCTTCCCCTCTCTCTTCTCCAAACACTTCTCTATTATTGAGTTCTCATTACTCTATAAAATTTCAGATTTTCGACAATTTCACCCATAGATAAAATTCAACCCTCTTCAAAATTTTGACGTTGCTATAATATTAATTTTACTTTGCTGAAAATTTGCTACCCATTACCCAGTTCTCTTGCTCTCTTCACCAATTGAATACCTATCTTTGGAAAACTTCTCTGGTATCTTCAAAGATAATTAATTATCTTTTTCATCTTAGTTTCTCGATATTTCGTGACTTTCACTTTGATTTAAGCTTCAATAAATTATTATTAATCGACTTTGTTCTTGAATAGAAAATCAAAATTCTTTAATTAAGAAAGGAAGAGGAAGAAGTTTTTTGAAATAATGCTTCGAATTTTAAATCATTTGGGCATAATTGAACGAAATATATACTGATTTGAGCGTCAGTCAAAACGTTGTTTAGATTTAACCATTTTATTAAAAAATCCTTTGAAGAGGTATTACGTTTGTTTATTTGGATTTGCACGTCGCTTTTATTACATGACCATAATCACCTGGGTTTTAATCTCCCTTCACTGGGTACATGACCCAGCTACTCAAATCAACCTCAACCAGCACAAGGGACACTGACGTGATGACCATGGAGGGGTTTGAAAAGAATAAAATCGTAGAGAGAAAATTACACACATTTTTAATACTTTCTGTATGAGTATGCTTTCTACAATTCCTCCTCTTTTATTATCTATCTATCTTCTATTTCGACTCGTCCTCCTTTTTCTGTATCTTTCTCCTCCTTCTTTCTCCCCCTTCTTTCTCCAATTAGTCCGCTCTATTATCCATCATCTTCCATTTCCACTAGTTCTCTTCTCCTCTCTTCGTACCCACTAGATCTCCTTTTCTCTCTCCTCCTCCTTCTACTCCCTTCTCCTTCTCCTTCTCCTTCTCCTTCTCCTTTCCTCCCTTCTCCTCTCTTCTCCTTCTCTTCTCCTTCTCCTTTCTTCTTCCTCTCCTTCTCCTTCTCCTTCTCCTTCTCCTTCTCCTCTCCTTCTCCTTCTCCTCTCCTTCTCCTTCCCTTCTCCTTCTCCTTCTCCTTCTCCTTCTCCTTCTCCTTCTCCTTCTCCTTCTCCTTCTCCTTCTCCTTCTCCTTCTCCTTCTCCTTCTCCTTCTCCTTCTCCTTCTCCTTCTCCTTCTCCTTCTCCTTCTCCTTCTCCTTCTCCTTCTCCTTCTCCTTCTCCTTCTCCTTCTCCTTCTCCTTCTCCTTCTCCTTCTCCTTCTCCTTCTCCTTCTCCTTCTCCTTCTCCTTCTCCTTCTCCTTTCTTCTCCTTCTCCTTCTCCTTCTCCTTCTCCTTCTCCTTCTCCTCTCCTTCTCCTTCTCCTTCTCCTTCTCCTTCTCCTTCTCCTTCTCCTTCTCCTTCTCCTTCTCCTTCTCCTTCTCCTTCTCCTTCTCTCCTTCTCCTTCTCCTTCTCCTTCTCCTTCTCCTTCTCCTTCCCTTCTCCTTCTCCTTCGCCTTCTCCTTCGCCTTCTCCTCCTTCTCTTCGCCTTCTCCTTCGCCTTCTCCTTCGCCTTCTCCTTCGCCTTCTCCTTCGCCTTCTCCTTCGCCTTCTCCTTCGCCTTCTCCTTCGCCTTCTCCTTCGCCTTCTCCTTCGCCTTCTCCTTCGCCTTCTCCTTCGCCTTCTCCTTCGCCTTCTCCTTCGCCTTCTCCTTCGCCTTCTCCTTCGCCTTCTCCTTCGCCTTCTCCTTCGCCTTCTCCTTCGCCTTCTCCTTCGCCTTCTCCTTCGCCTTCTCCTTCGCCTTCTCCTTCGCCTTCTCCTTCGCTCTTCCTTCTCCTTCGCCTTCTCCTTCGCCTTTCCTTCGCCTTCTCCTTCGCCTTCTCCTTCGCCTTCTCCTTCGCCTTCTCCTTCGCCTTCTCCTTCGCCTTCTCCTTCGCCTTCTCCTTCGCCTTCTCCTTCGCCTTCTCCTTCGCCTTCTCCTTCGCCTTCTCCTTCGCCTTCTCCTTCGCCTTCTCCTTCGCCTTCTCCTTCGCCTTCTCCTTCGCCTTCTCCTTCTCCTTCTCCTTCTCCTTCTCCTTCTCCTTCTCCTTCTCCTTCTCCTTCTCCTTCTCCTTCTCCTTCTCCTTCTCCTTCTCCTTCTCCTTCTCCTTCTCCTTCTCCTTCTCCTTCTCCTTCTCCTTCTCCTTCTCCTTCTCCTTCTCCATTCCCTCCCTGTGGAAGCCCCAGGTAGATAGCGTCTTCTCACGTCTCTTCCACAACATTAAGTACCTAATAAATTCCAGACATACCTGAACACAGGGTAGATTTATGTATTCCGAAGATGACGCATACCCACTACCCACTCTACCAGCCATCGCTCTCCAAACTCCGAAACCTCGCTGCCCAATTAAAATAATTACCTTTTTCTTTGGGTTTAAAATCGCTCTCAACTGCATGGTCATATCACGATAGGGGTTTTACACTCCATTCACTGGAAACTCACAAACCAGCTACTTTAAAACCAAACCAGCTACTTAAATTAACCTCACCCAGCCCGAGTTGGGTCGGAAATAGCCAGCATCACGAGGGTTCGAATTTGAATGGTTAATGTATCTATCCAAGTCCTAACCTCGCTGGATGTTGCTTAACTTCTGTGGCACGACAAGAACTGGTGATTTATTCACCGTGCCCTTGGCTCTTTTACATTTAGGTAATCTAAAATATTTTGCACCTTCATTGATAGAGAGTTGATTTCACAGACAGCATGTTTTTTGTACACCCTTGCTACACTGCTAAATATTTCTTAAAATCGAACTCCAAATCCTTACTAACCGAACGCAGTGAGGGAGCAGAGAGACCTCACTGTTCCGCGATAACTTTCGACAGGATTCTTCAAAATTATTGACATTTATTATACATGTTTATTGGGGTCCTAGAATTTTATCTATTATTTTGGGGCCAAAATAGGCCACTCGGGGATCCATGGGGGCCTTTTGTAGAAACCCGAATAATTTGCCTGCTTCTTTCTATCTAGTTGTACTTCTTCTAATCTAAGGGATTATAATGGTAGGTAGGATAATTAAATTCATGAGTAGGTGACTTCATGTAAAGTGTAAATACACCATAATCAACTAAGGTTTGCGCACAGTTTAGGCACCGATGTCATATTCCCTAGTCAACTATTAGACCATTTTCTCCTCAAGTTTTTCCTGTTCGGTTCTATTTTTTATGAGGATGTGATACCCTAGGGTGTTGGAGGGACAGACTTTGGTGCCGTCCCTTTGTTGTGTGGGATCCTTTGCATAAAAACAAATTGCTGCGGGAATAAGGTAAATGGGACTTATTTCTACGAAGAATTCTTTATGTAGCCGTCTCTGGATATGCGTTGAGTTGTAATCTGATATACTTTTTGTACTACAAAGTGCTGTATTACTTTTTTTAAAAAGTAAAGTAATAGAGATCCTCATGGCCATTATAAAATAGGTTTACAATGGAGATTAGGAAAGACCGACCCTTAACTGGGATATATGTATGTATAATTGTATATGGTTCCATTGTGTTATTATGGCACAACAGTAGTGGGTAGCTGAGTATCATGAAACTCCAAATTCAATCACTTTGCAATATACAAATTACTAAAAGTTAAAGTTATCATATTTGTGTTACTCACTTTCGTGATATCACAACTACTCAAACTCGCTTTACTAAAATTTACTACGCTGGAACCGGGTCTTGAACCACCGACCTCCAGGTTACAAGTCCGCCGCTTTATCGATCAAGCTACTGAGGTGATTTTATCCGAATTACTTCTTGTAACTTGTAATACATACAAATGTACCTAGTTCTTGTCTAACCATGATATTTTCCTTATATTACCCCCCCCCCCCCCCCCCCCCCAGATTTCGAGGAGTACGATGACGTCATCACCACCCCCCAGACAGGGGTTGAGCCAGACCTCAGGGCGCCCCTGTGGAAAGAGTACGCCCTCCCTTCCCTGTTTGTGCTCCTCATTATCGTGACCATAGTGAGTATCGAACCCTCGACCTCTCGCCAACTATTTTTCGTTCAGCGCGAGTGCAATAATTGCACTCCCCCCTCACAATGATTGTGATGGGAAATCTTCTCTCTTACCAAACATTAGAGGTATAATAATAATATCGCCTTCCTCCGTGGCTCAGTGGTTAAGAGCATTGGTTACTGACCCGGAGGTTGCTGGTTCGAATCCGGGCCGGAGCGGAAATTTCTGACCGAAATTTTCCGTAAAGGTAAAGTGCCCTGAAATAATGCGAAAGCGGTTCCGGGGCACACTTACCTTAAAAAAAAATATATATCGCCTTATTTATACTGCCCGATTATGCATTATTCCAGCAAGAAGTGCAAGACATATTATTATGTGGTAAAAATCTTAAATGGGAGGATAACTTGTCATGCCCCGGCTGGGTTTCGAACCCGCCACCTCTGGAATCTCTGGATCCACAGAGTGCCGCCTTTACCACTGAGCTACCGGGACATGCTATACACATATTACATAATTATTACTTATTATACATGTGGGTGTGGGTGTAAAGTATTATTTTAATAGGATTATATTTAAAACATATTATTATAATCCTGTAAATTATACAAATTACCTGGCACGAACACATTTTCATGAAATTAAATAAGGAAAATAAAATGCATTATGAAATTTTGAATGTAGCACGCTCTCTCCGGACCACGAGCGATAATCATAATAATAATAAAGATAATGATTTTATTAAAATACATATTTTCATTTTATCTTGTTCCTATATAAGTACTGTTGTACTTTTGAGGAACAATTAATAATAACATTAATAACCGTTACGCGACGGAGTTTAAATATTACTCAAATTTTCCTTGTAAAATTATGAATAGAGATGGCAACCAAAGCACCTTCTTTATCTACATTTCTATCAAAGTCTCCGTTGCCGAGTGAGTTAGCGCGCTAGGCCTGGGGGCAATCCCTGGGGCAGGAATTTTTCTGCTCTGTACTTGGATGTTCGGGGTCCACTCATACCTCGTGAGGAAAAATGAGTAGTTATTCTTTTTTCCTGCCGGCATTACCAGAGTAAAAAGAAATTAGTGTAATAAAATTCGAAAAGCAAAGGAGGCTCTTAGTATGGCTGCGCTACCCACAAAAATTGTGAAGAGGCCTTTTTTTCTTTTTTTTTGGGGGCTTTCTTTTATATGGCAGGATTCTCCTTCAAGAAGCTCTTCCACCCAACTATAGCTCTTCCACCCAACCAGGCCTTCTGCTTCACCGAAAATAAAATCATACATACTCGTACATTGCTATCAAATGCTTACAGCTACGTGAATATCAAAAGCCACATGAATAAATTGACGACGACATTGAACTCATTGAAGCAACCTGCCGTTGCTTCAATGAGTTGAAATTATTTAGACCTCAAAGGCTTTTGAAATTATTTAGACAGCACAAAGTCCCGAAATTTGGGAGTAGGTGTTTCATGAGTGGAGCGTGTGGGCTCTTGTTTGACTAGCGGCCTCGCGCGAGCTGAATGAAATTATTGAAACAGAATAGCTCGATACTTGGAATTTTATTTTACTTCCCAGCATACCTACCTACTATCTAAAAATATCGGAAATATTGTTGATGTTGTTGTTGTTGTTGTTTTTTTTTTTTTTTTTTTTTTTTTTTTTTAACCTGAGCATTAAAAGATTAAAAAAAACAGTTTTTACAGGTACCAAGGTACCTACATACCTACGAAATGTTAATTTAAAATATAAAAAAATGACGGCTTGATTTTTTTTCACCAAGATGAATAATTAAAAGCTTTTTTTCTCTGATACTCATGAAATAAATTAAAATTATTTCTTCAAAAACCTAGAACCTAGACAGTATATATTATGTTTATTAGTTGTGCCTTGGTAAATAAAATAAATCCTACATGGAAATAATAATTAAATAGGTACTGTGAAATAATGTCTAATGAAAAAATTGTATGTGCGCCTGGAATTTTAGTAAATATGCAATGTGCAATGCAAGATCAACTCTGTTTTGTACAAGGTCTACCATGAGAGTTGACTCATTTGCAGTAACATACCGTGAGATAGTTTTAATGAGTGATAAGTTAGTTTTTAAACTTTAATTTTACTTAAGGTTCTTTGATGATAGCAAGATAGTAATAATATCGCTTTATTTACACTTATGTGCACTGAAAGTCAAGTGGTAGCATAGGGATCCGTTGGTTTGAATCTCACCCAGTGCATGAATTTTTCCTCATTAGTTTGTGACCAAATAATAATAATAATACTCTGAGGGTTAGGTGGTAGAAAATGCTTTAAGCATCAACCTCGCCTGGTGGTTACCTTCCACTAAAGAGTGTTATTATTATTATTATACTTCCCTATTATCAGTATCAGTATAAACAGAAAAGTGAGAAGTTGTACTAGATGTACATAGATATCAGAACATACCTGGCCAGCTGTTTCGAGCTTATTTGCTCTCATCAACCGGTAATAGTTCTGAATATCCATGCCATAAACTAACCTCTCTATTTTAATCAGTATTGGGACTAATGAGTCCCATTTTTCCAGCAGTAAGCCTAATTATGTATGTATTTTATTTTTATTTATCTATTCATTTAACTTTGAAGTATAATTAATAATTATGCAACTATTTTCCCCCAGATCGGCAACACCCTCATCATCATCTCAGTCCTGACTACAAGACGGCTGCGTACGGTCACCAACTGTTTTGTGATGTCCCTCGCCGTAGCTGATTGGCTGGTGGGCATATTCGTTATGCCGTTCGCTGTGGCACTGCATATAACAGGTGAGAGTGTGCAATATACATTCACTATAGAAAATCTGGTCAAATTATTGTACACTGTACAAAAATGTACATCTATATTTTTTTCTATCTATATTTTATTATATAAAAGTGGTGTTTTTCAACTTTATAGTTATATACTATACTTAACTATATTATCTACAATTATGTATATAAATTTGACGAGATTTTCTATATTTGGTACATATGTTTATATTTTATATTTGGTTCTCTATTTTTTACATCTACTCTGATGGTCGAGAAGTGACACAACACTTCCTATCTAGGAGGTGGGTCACCATTTAATTGAAAGCGACGCGACGTTAAACCCAAATAAAAAAAAATCCCCCCCCCCCAGGTTCCTGGGAGTTTGGCTGGATCCTGTGCGACATCTGGGTGTCCCTAGACGTCTGCCTCTGCACAGCCTCCATCCTCAGCCTCTGCGCCATCAGTGTGGACCGCTACCTGGCCGTCACGCGTCCCCTGACCTACTCCCGCAAGACTCGGTCCAAGAAGCTGGCTCTCTACATGATCCTGGTGGTCTGGCTGCTGGCTCTGGTGATCACGTGTCCTCCTATACTCGGCTGGTGAGTCACGTGTATTATTATCATACAAGAAGCTGGCTCTCTACATGATCCTGGTGGTCTGGCTGCTAGCTCTGGTCATCACGTGTCCTCCTATACTCGGCTGGTGAGTCACGTGTATTATTATTATCATACAAGAAGCTGGCTCTCTACATGATCCTGGTGGTCTGGCTGCTGGCTCTGGTCATCACGTGTCCTCCTATACTCGGCTGGTGAGTCACGTGTATTATTATCATACAAGAAGCTGGCTCTCTACATGATCCTGGTGGTCTGGCTGCTGGCTCTGGTCATCACGTGTCCTCCTATACTCGGCTGGTGAGTCACGTGTATTATTATTATCATACAAGAAGCTGGCTCTCTACATGATCCTGGTGGTCTGGCTGCTAGCTCTGGTCATCACGTGTCCTCCTATACTCGGCTGGTGAGTCACGTGTATTATTTTTATCATACAAGAAGCTGGCTCTCTACATGATCCTGGTGGTCTGGCTGCTGGCTCTGGTCATCACGTGTCCTCCTATACTCGGCTGGTGAGTCACGTGTATTATTATTATCATACAAGAAGCTGGCTCTCTACATGATCCTGGTGGTCTGGCTGCTGGCTCTGGTCATCACGTGTCCTCCTATACTCGGCTGGTGAGTCACGTGTATTATTATTATTATACAAGAAGCTGGCTCTCTACATGATCCTGGTGGTCTGGCTGCTGGCTCTGGTCATCACGTGTCCTCCTATACTCGGCTGGTGAGTCACGTGTATTATTATACTCGGCTGGTGAGTCACGTGTATTATTATACTCGGCTGGTGAGTCACGTGTATTATTATACTCGGCTGGTGAGTCACGTGTATTATTATACTCGTCTGGTGAGTCATGTGTATTATCATACTCGGCTGGTGAGTCACGTGTATTATTATCATACAAGAAGCTGGCTCTCTACATGATCCTGGTGGTCTGGCTGCTGGCTCTGGTGATCACGTGTCCTCCTATACTCGGCTGGTGAGTCACGTGTATTATTATTATCATACAAGAAGCTGGCTCTCTACATGATCCTGGTGGTCTGGCTGCTGGCTCTGGTCATCACGTGTCCTCCTATACTCGGCTGGTGAGTCACGTGTATTATTATTATTATCATACAAGAAGCTGGCTCTCTACGTGATCCTGGTGGTCTGGCTGCTGGCTCTGGTCATCACATGCCCTCCTATACTCGGCTGGTGAGTCACGTGTACTATTATTATTATCATACAAGAAGCTGGCTCTCTACATGATCCTGGTGGTCTGGCTGCTGGCTCTGGTGATCACGTGTCCTCCTATACTCGACTGGTGAGTCACGTATCTATAGGTATACTCCTTATGCTTGACATAATCAGGAATTTACAAGATTATTCTTGGAGCTTGTCAACTCCACGGTCCCAGCGCACCTGAGCTGATGGTGTAAAAGTAACATCAAGCACAGAGTTTTTTCTTTTTATCCTGTATATGTATAAGATACCATTAGAAATAAAATATGTATTTCCAATTTTCTTGTAAAGAATCAAAAGAAAAAAAAAAAAAAAAAGTACAGCACAATACTGCATTATTGAATTTGGAAACCATCGTATCGACGAAGATACACAATGATGATGATCAGTATACCTAAATAGTTTTTTGTGTTTTTTTTTACATGTTCAATTTCTCAAATTTAAACAAACATAACATTAAATGAACAAAACATTAAATTTGAGTTTAAACAAGCCCAAATTTAAACAAAACATAGTACCCAATTTCAATTCCAATTCCAACCGCTAATCAAATTGCGGTTTTCCAAAAAAAAAAAAATTAACCCTAATTCTCACACAGGTATGACAAGGACCGGCACCGGGACAAGCGGTGTGGCTACAACCAGAACCGTGGCTACGTGGTGTTCTCGGGCATGGGCAGCTTCTTCATCCCCCTCCTCGTGGTCCTCTATGTGTACGCGCGCATCAGCTGCGTCATAGCGCGGCGCCACAACAATCTGGACGCGCTGAACCACCAGCATGGCGCGCTGGCCAGACACGAGATGAACAAGGTGAGTGTATTTTTTTTTTTTTTTTTTTTTTTAAGATGAGTGTTTCACAGCCTTTTTTATTTCGTAGCCATGAAACAGGAGCTACTCTAGACGCTTGTGGTCTGTGTTGTAGCCTGCCCATCCCGTAGTATGCCTCTCCTCTGATGGGCGAGAAGTGACAGAGTGACACAATACTTCCCCTTTAGGTGCTGGGTCAACACGAGCGCACCGGAAGGTATCCCTTACAAACAATTGTAACCAAGTTTTGAATACAAATTTTTGTCGGCGCGGGGGTTCGAACCCGGGACCTTCCGCATGACAAGCGAGTGCTTAACCACTGAGCTAATCGTGCGCTAACATACATCGATATTTAGCGGCTTCATGATGTTGTTTACCTATATCTACTTACCAACTTCTGTTTACAGCACTCGTGCAGCCATCATCTCCATCTCCATCACGCCCACAAGCCTAGCCAGCAGGATGAGTCGGACAAGTCTGAGAAAGGATCCTCGGAGAGTGAGGAGACACTCAAGATAAGAGAGTGAGTAGCTGCCTTAATGTGTGCAGCAACCAGTGGCGGATTTATTATTATTATTAAGTTATTTATTAATAAAGACATAATTATGTACAGGTAATAATGACACAAAAAAAGATAAAAACGGACAAAAAAGGAATTAGGATATTCAAGGAAAAGGAAAAAATCCTATGACTCTGCGCTACCCTCTAAAATCACTGCGACTGAGCAAAACCGGGAAATCAGCACAGCAGGGATTTATGCTATGCATTCGGTTCTTGAATTTTATAAGCATTTTTCGTTCCGTTATTGAAGAAAAAAAAAAAAAAAAAAAATGACCACACAATTTTGGCAAAACAACTCATAAATTTCAGGGGGTTATTGTGTAAACAAAGCATCCTGTTTGTGATGCAGTGCGTGAGAAACATACACTGAGAAAAAAAATTATCGAGGACATTCATACTTGAGGATAACTTACTAGCTAACAAGGATGATTCATCCTCGTTTAAGGAGAACTTACTAGCTAACAAGGATGTCCTCGATATTTTTTTTTTCTCAGTGATATCTTTCCTCATCCTCAGAATTCTCGAGCGGGACCGTCGGAAAAGCCTAATGGGCCCCCCGCTCGCCCCCAGTTGCACCCATTCCCTGGGCCGCACGGGCGCCCTCCGAGTCACCGACAAGTGCACCCGCGTCTCCTCCCTCAAGCGGGAGAGTAAGACCGCCCAGACCCTGTCGGTGGTGGTGGGCGGGTTCATCGCCTGCTGGCTGCCCTTCTTCATCGTGTACCTGGCGACCCCCTTCCTGCCTGATGGGACCATTAGCCCGCTGCTGAGCAGTTGCCTGACCTGGCTGGGTGAGCTTTTGTAATAATAATAATAATAATATCGCCTTATTTATACTGCCCGATTAGGACTATAAAAGTCCCTTTATTCCAGCAATAATCCCATATTATTATGTGGTAAAAATCCCAAATGGGAGTATAACTTGTCATGTCCCGGCTGGGTTTCGAACCCGCGACTTCTGGAATCTCTGGATTCACAGAGTGCCGCCTTTACCACTGAGCTACCGGGACAGACAATAATAATAATATAACTCTTTAGTGGAAGGTAACCACCAGGCGAGGTTAATGCTCAAAGCATTTTCTACCACCTAACGGTTAGAGTCTTATTATCATGTTGTCACAAATTCAAATGAATGAGGAAAAATTCATTCAATGGGTGGAACGAACCAACGGATTCCTTCCTGGATTACCAGACTAGCGCGTTGACCACTTGACTACCAGTTTTTCTTGTTGGTTTAACTTTATGATATAAAGTTTTCCTTATTAGGTATATTACTTTATACGGTCAAACTTGCTTTATACAGCTCTCTCTTATATCCAGGTTTCTCTTACACCTAAAAAGCTTATTTTCCATTAAAGTTTGACCTGAAAATTGTTCTCCTATACCTATCTAGTTCTCTTATAGCCAGGTTTGACTGTATTGTCCAATACGGACTACAAAGAGAATAATGTAGTCACTGTGGCAGAGCGAGTTAGCGCGCTAGGCATTGCACACATGGTGACCTGGGTTCGATTCCCAGCGGGGGAGGATTTTTTCTGCTCTGTACTTGGATGTTCGGGGTCCACTCATACCTCGTGAGGAAAAATGAGTAGCTGCTTTAATGTGAAGCAGCGACCAGTGGCAGAATCTTAGGCAAAAAAATAATACAAGATATTGTAAATTAAAGTGGTAATTTACATGATCCTATGTCATGTATGATTCTGCGCTACCCACTAAAATTGTGACATAATAACACAACGAAAAATATTTTTTTTTTTTTTTTTTTTTTTTAATAATAATAATGTGCATAGGTAATAAAATGAAAAAGGTGCGTATAATTTCCTCTAATATTTTTACCAAGTATCGTTAAATTTTAGCTGCTCTAACATTTCCAATAATTGAATTAATCATTCCCCTGATTTTCTCCCTACTCAGGCTGGCTCAACTCGGCCATCAACCCTTTCATCTACGCGTTCTACTCCCCTGACTTCCGACTCGCTTTCTGGAGACTCACGCTACGCCACTGCAACCGGGCCAAGCGCGGCCAACGCTCCCACCTGAGCATGATGGACAGCTCGTGCCGGGCGCGGCTGAAAGCCTCGGCTGCGGCCAACCATCATCACGTGACGTACAATCTGCGGCGCACCAGTTAGAGGCCTTGCCGGGTCACGTGTGCCTCGAAACGATGGATCTGTGAAGGTGCTATTCTTCCATACGCGTCCCACGGCTGTGTCTGTGTCTCGTCTGAGTATCTTCTGAGTCTCGTCTATGTCTCGTCTGAGTTTCGCGGTCAGCCGCAGACCAATAGAATATTTTAGATGCATTAAGTTGGCAGCCCACCTGAGGGAGGTCTGTATCTCGGGAACGGAACTTGTGCAAAAAAAAAAAAAAAAAGCTGTGCAAAACTTTGAAATTGGTTGCGACCAAATCGGTCAATATTTTTTGAGGTGGGCTGCTAACTTAATATTAAGTTAGCAGCCCACTTAGGGGGTTCTATATCTCTGGAACCGCACTTGTGCAGAATTAAATAAAAGTTGTCCAATACTGTGCAAAACTTTGGTAAAGGTTTCATGAAAATCCGTTCTGGTGGGCTGCTAACTTAATGCATCTGAATATTTTCGATGGGGTGACTTTACCCAATGCATTACGAGACGCAAGCCTTGCTTCCTGGGACCCAAGACACAGCCACGGATGTGACTAAGTATGGAGAGGAAGATACTACGAAGTAGTTATTAAGAAAGGGTAAAGTAGGTAATTTGTATTTCTTTTTAACGATATTTTTTTAATATATTTGATTTGGAACAAATACCTAATTGTTTTATTTGAGTTTACTGGTAGTCAAGTGGTTAACGCGCTAGTCTGGTAATCCAGGTAGCGTAGGGATCCGTGGGTTCGAATCCCACCCAGTGCATGAATTTTTCCTCACTCATTTGAGTTTGTGAAAACATAATAATAAGACTCTGAGGGTTAGGTGGTAGAAAATGCTTTGAGCATTAACCTCGCCTGGTGGTTACCTTCCACTAATGAGTGTTATTATTATTATCATCATTTCAATAAACGAGACCCAAATTGGCTTAATTTTTTAGGAAACAAAATACAAACTAAGTAAGCGATGTTAGTTGCCATGATCGTCTTTCTTACCTCAATTATTTACTTGACGCTTGTTCCTCCCATAGCAGACATTTTTACTTTCCTTATCCTATAATAAGGAAAGTATTGTATTCGTCGAAAATTTGACCTACCCAGTTTTTCACATTTCTGGACGAATTATAGCCTCAGGATACCAAAAAAGTTGTTTTCAGCCATTGGTCCGTGCGTCTGTCTGTCTGTCTGTCTGTCTGTCTGTCTGTCTGTCTGTCTGTCTGTCTGTCTGTCTGTCTGTCTGTCTGTCTGTGTGTAAACAGGATATCTCGAGAACGGTAAGAGCTAGAGACTTGAAATTTGGTATGCTAATTATAATTATACACCAGACGAACCACGAAACTTTTGGTTGCAATCAGCCGCAGACTGCGGCCGCAGGACCGCAAATATTGGCCGCAAGTGCCGCTTCTTTGAATTGGTTAAAGATACAAAAAAATATTAGAGAACAATTATGTCTTAGATTAAAAAAATAATAGGGGTCTCTTCTGATCATTTTTTTTGATATCTTGAACTTTTTGGACCTCGGCCCCAATTTACCGGTATTTTGGGGGGGACCCGCTTTGATTAACTTTTTTATTATTTATCGTAGATGGGGGTTGTGACATATCAAATCCAATGATTTTGAGGTTCTGATTACGAATTTGATATTGATTTTTAGCTAAATGTTACCTTTGAGTCACCAGTGGCTTTTGGTCCTGTTCCAATTCCTTATAATTATGATAAGGAAAGTCGTGTGATGTTTACACCAGATTTTTTATTAAATAAGTACTTGTAGGTATTTCAGGTTTGGGAATGAACGAACGCATCAACTTTTTTGTAAGACAGTGCTAAATTGACAAAAATGATTATTTTATTTGAATTTCGCTAACGAGTTTTTATTTTTTTAAATGCGGATTGAATAAATTGATTTAATGGGACAGGTTCGGAATCCTGCCAGACTTCTGTGTTTGTAAATTTATAATTTATTAATTAACTCTTAAATGGCTGTACGGGTTGTTTTGCCCACTGCCAAAAAATAATATTATAGGTAGGTAATAATAACGAATTGCTAATTTGAGGATGATTTTTTTCTACTTTCAAATTTAATATGACGGGTTACTACGTACAGTATACCTAACATAATTTTATTACGTACATTACCTATGTAGTACCTATGTACCTGGTGTACCTATTGATTCCATCCATAGTGCGAAGGTTGAATGTTTCTTCATATTAATTTTCTAGATAGATATGATATTTAAATCACATTTTAATGTACAATTTTTATTGTAAATAATAATGTAAGTAGAAAATAAATTAATTCTTTTGCTTTCTATCAATTTATTTTTATTTATCGTATGGCTTTATTAACACATCTCAAAGTGAGAAGACATTATGTAATGGATCAGGATCAGGAAATCTGATGGAAGTGATTGTCTGATTGCCAAATGTATCAATTAAGTATACGGACTGTACATGTACAATGATCTTCTGGACTGTATTGTTGAATGCTCCGACGCGTAATCAATACATGGTGGGTTTGATTTTCAGTAGACGCAGACACATTCTATGATGCCTAATAGGTAAAGGTCCATACTTTTTATCGGTAGGTAGGTACTGATAGCTGTTCATCCGATTCGTCCGAAAGCAGTGGTGTGTACAAGCATTCAGTTCTGTTCCTATAGTATAGGTAATACATGTATAACATTATAGATAATAATACTTATATTTATTTACCAAAAGTTTCTATAGAATCTCTAGGTAAATCTCAAAGAGTTATTTATTTTGTTTAAAACAAAAACAAGCTTTTACATATATTTTTCAGCCATCTTCTTGGAACTTTCTTTGTAAATAAACATTTTGATTAAACAGATAACTGTTTTTGCATTACATTATTTTCATAGTGTTAGACATGGCATGTCTATATTATAGACATGCCTATCATGTTATTAGTACGTAAGTTTTTTTTTTTTCCTCCAAGGTTAGTAATATGTAATATGCATAGGTATCGTCTTATTTATACTGCCCGATTTGGACTAAAGAGTCCCATTATTACAGCAGGAAGCCCAAGACGTAGTATTATGTGGTCAAAATTCCAAATGAGGGGATATCTTGTTATGTCCCAGCTGGGTTTCGAACTCGTGACCTTTGGATTTTAAAACAGACGACTTGGGGGGACTACCGTGAAAGAAAACAAGTATGTGTAGATACTCATCTCACGCACACGGAATTATATAAATTTACGATAGTAATAATTATTATAATAGTTTATACCTATTACTATGCATTACTATAGGTACAATAGTATTCAAGCACCAAGATAATTATCTTCACCATTGTATGCAAGATGGTAGGTAGGTACTAGAAACTAAAAGCATGTGCGACTCATAAGTTAACCGCAAACAGCTTCAGTGGGGTCCCTTCAAAAACATAGATTTAAAAAGTAGATAACGAACTCTGGTCGAGAGCTGAAGCTCCCCTTCTGCATAGGAAATAGCACACACTGCCTCAATAGAAAATGGCGGTCATCATGCTAATAGCATACGGTGTCTGCCATTTTCTATTGAGGAAGTGCTTCACATAAGATACCCAGAGAGCTTTGGGAGTTATTTATCTACACTATAGGGACGTAACTAGGGGGGGGGGGGGGGGGGTGAATACCTGAATTAGAACAAAATTTATTGAACGTGTTATTTTTTAATTCCAAATTTTTCTTTCCACCTATCGTCATAACACGAATAAAAACTGTTTGATCCGTGGCAGATCACAGCAGCATGATAACTGGTAAGTTAAAACCTGTAACTTGTTGTCACATAATAATAAAATTATTGAATACTAAAAAACGCCATGTAAAAGTTGATAAATAGGCAATACGCCATAAGATATGCTTGTAAATTTGGCTTCACTTCTCTTTTTCTCAAAACCCACTACAACGTACCTCCTTTTAATCAGCTGATTTTTGTTTAGATTTGTGATATTCGGATTTAAAAAAAAAAAAAATGCAAATTTTGAGTTTTGCTGGAACTTTTTTGCTTTTGCTCTGCGTACCTATTAGCTATTAGTCAATTTAAACTTTATTAATTTAGAAATTACCAAGTTGTTTTTGATCATTAGACTTCGAGCCAATCAGATTTGAAATTAGTGCATTTGTGTTCAGAAACAAGAGCGAACTATTCAGAAGATAAGTTAGATAAGACCGAAGGCTTTCGAACAAGCTCAAACTTGATTCTGTGATAAGAGAATTAGTAGTGTCACTCACTAGCTTGTCATGTAAAAAAAGGGTTTTCTAGTTCACTTTCAATCTCAATACAATTGCAAAATATTGTTGGAAGAGGCACTGCTATTAGGCCAGGTAACCACGTCCTCAATTTATTGTACTAATATTGAATTTTCTTATAAAACACATTGGACAACAGCTATCTCTTGATTCTCTTTATTCATTAGATCTGGACAACTAGGTACTGAATTATGTTGGATTGTATAATCGCACTACCTGGTAAAATAGAATGTAGAGGTGTATCATGTTCAAGTTTATATTTTTCTATACTGATAATAATACTACCAGCTTGGTGTTCTAGATAAGAACATACTGCGTAGGTACAGTGCGTAAACTTGTACAGTGTGATTGAGTTGATGCAACATCACAGGCTACTTCAATGCTGTGTGATAAGCTTTGGTATGGGAGTTGTTCAAATATGTTGAATCAACCTCAGTAGCTTTATTAGTAGGACAGTTGACTTTAAAAAATTAATGGTCAGTGGTTGAAGTCCCATAGTTTGCATGATAGTAATGAGGGTTTTATTATTATTTATGATTTACATGATGATTTGTTCATGTCTCAGGCTTGGTACTATGAACCTGGGATGGTAATCCAGGTAGCAGTGGGATCCATTAGTTTGAATCTGAGCCAATGCATTTTTTCTCATTAAAAGGAGTTTGTGACTGCACAATAATAAGACTCTGAAGGTTAGGTGGTACAATTTGCTTTGAACATTAACCTCACCTGTCGATTACCTTGGTACTATTATATTTAATTGTAGAACTAACCTATGTTGATCAAAGAGCATCTGATTTTACAACCTGTTGACAATATAGGGATCACTTGCTTCTTTCACTCATTCCCTTAGTTTTTATTTCTAGATTTAAATTTTCATTTTTCATAGAATAGAATAGAATAGTCTTTATTTGTTTAAGAATACATTACAATCGGGAAAAAAAACTTACAATTAATAAATATTTTCCAAATTCTTAGACAAAATCAGTCACTGACTGAGACCTCTCTAAAATGTTTTAGAGGTAAATTTTTTGTTTGTCATTTTTCATACCTATTTCTAATTAAAATACATTTTTTTTTAAAATAAACTGTGTCTTTTCTCTCCTTCAGATTAAAATAAATAGCTGCCATGGGGGATAGGATAAATCCGGGTAGTTCTGAGTCCAATGAGAGGTACAGTGCCGTTGACAACAATGATAATGGAAATGACAACAATTCTTCTGTATTTAAATTTGATGGGACAGAATCAGAAGATGACAGCATCCAAAGCACTGATGGCAGTGAAATGAATGACCCAGTTATCAACTACCATGAGGAACATACATTGTAAGTATCTTACTTTCATATTTTTTATTTAAAACCTGAGAACCATTATGATCAAGCTGGGTTTAAAATTAACTAATTTTTAATTTAATGTTTTATTTTTACATAAATAGGTATTCAGGAATGTTGTACAAAGTGATAATACATTCATTAATAATATATGTATTATCATCAACTCTGTTAAGTGTGCCAGTGATTTGTGTTATTGTCTTCTGGTCTGCCAGAACTGGTATCTGTTTATGTCCCTGGTAAATATCTAATGAGACATACATGTAATTGAATATAATTTGGATTCAATATCTAGTTCTTATATTTTAACACCACTTCTCAACATTTTTAGTATGTTTGATAAACCAATTTTGATTCTTTTAACATTCACTATAATATGGTGTATCTACAAATGATACATCATCATTATCGTAGGGTGGTGTCATTGTGAACAATGGTAGCCTTACAGCAGAGTAATGACTCAGTGTTTCTACCACTGTCTATACAAGGAGGCTAATAATTGACAAGGGCCCCCAAAACCAAACCAATGCTGGTCTAGTCCCTGTTTATAGTCCCTCAGCCAGACTGCTGGTGTACTCCCTGTTTAAAGTCCCCAGCCAGACAAATGAAACAAATAAAAATTAAAGCACTCTTCCTTTGGTTTTGCAGTGACATTAAGTACTGCTGGGTATGTTTTGCCACTGTTGAGGATGACCGGACAGCTGCATGGGTTCAGCCATGCCTCTGTCGAGGCACAAGCAAGTGGGTGCATCAGGCATGTGTGAACCGATGGATTGATGAGAAACAGAAAGGCAATGCCTTTGCTCAGGTCTCATGCCCTCAGTGCAATACCAAGTACATCATAGTCTACCCATACGCAGGTGAGTATTGCAGAAATATTTATGAACCAGCAGAAAAAGATTCCACTTAGGGTAGCTTTTCAAAACAAAATATTAGTCAAGATAGTGCACAGACCTAAACAATTTAGTTTATTTTATAATTTTGAATTCCAGTTTTAAATGCCATTGGGAAACTCTTCACTTCCACTTGATTAGTGCTTGATTGGGTTGTGATGATAAATAAAAATAAAAAGTTGTTTATGCAAAAAAAATTTAACAAGTTTTTATAGAATGATGTACCTATTTTACAACAAAGGTTTATAACATACGTAAACAAAGTCAATAGTTTGGAAGTGAAGGGTATTTAATTTATTGGGAGATAATATAATAAATCAGTACCGACTCCAATAAATGAAATTAAAAATATATAAATGAAAATATTTATATGAATTATTACAACCTGTACCCTGTCCACAGGCCTCCTGGTAAAGGACCCTGGACTCAATAGACACAGCGGTGTACAAAGTGTGTCCCTTTGTGGCGGCTGGGGCAGTGCTGGGCTCTATGTACTGGTGCGCTGTCACGTATGGGGCTGTGACTGTGATGGTGGTACGTGCTCTCATACTCTCTCATACCTTTGGCAGATACTTTCCATATAATTAACAAACAACTAGGTATACAGGGTTTTTTTTTAGTTTCTAGTTGTCCCATAGTGTTTTACATGTAAAAATTTTCAGGTATACCTTGCAATTTTTTCTCAGTAGGTTAGAAAACTAAATAAGAGTCAGTTTCCATGTATTTTTCAACAAGGAATTCTATGGTGCTATTTTCAGCTTTCTAAGATCTACTTTCATAAGCTGTGGGTTCGAGTTATTCTCAGGCAAAGAAAATTCAAGTTCACCAATTGTTGTCAGAAATTGAAAAATGAGGTGTCTATTTCGTGTATCTTATTTATAAATAATTTGAAACATTATTTTCCTCTCTTCCTGCCAGGTGATAGGCAAGGAGAATGGTCTGAGAGTCATGAGACAGGTGGATGTGGTGGTTCTACTTATAGGACTGCCTGTCATTCCACTACTTCTAATATTAGGTAAGTAATATCTAATATTAGGTAAGTACATCGAAAATTCTGTTTCACAGAATTTGACACGTTTTAATAAACCCTGGTTGTTAAAATAATATTTCCTTATTTAAACTACCCATTTACGAATAATGAGTCCCACTGTCCTACTGGGACAGACAAATGGGTGTTAATCATTTTCGTGATATCACAACTACAACTACACAACAATCTCGCTTTACTAAATCTACTATGAAACCTGTTCTACTGTAGTATAATCCAATTGTTTCAGTAGAATTCTGCCTTGAACATGTGTGTGTTGTGTTTCCAGGCAACATGGTGATGTGGGAGGATAGAGTGCTGACCCTACTCAGGCGTCACGTGTCAGAGTTACCTCTCATGAGGTACATCCTGCCCTCCTTTGCTCTGTAAGTATTGGGTAACGGATGGTTATTCCTTATTTATTTATTTTTTATAATTATATACAAAACAATCAACAAGAAATTCAATGATTTAATATTTACAATTGTTTCATAATCTGGGACGAAGTTAATGCCTTTGGCATTATCTGCCACTTAACCTTTTTTCCTCATATTAATGCAAAGTTGGCTATAATATTGACTCATCATTATATCTCCAGAACCGTAAAACCCACAGAGCTTCAATATTTGTATACCTTTTGGTGTAGTCTAAGTGAGAAACATGCAAAGATAAATAATTCGTCAACCACAGATCTAGATGTGAACATCTGAATGTACAGTATGTTTCTGATAAGGTGGCATGGATTGAAATTAAATTTTACTATACACATTTCATATCTTCTGTCGCAATATCTATGTAGTTTAACCAATGAGGTATTACGTAATAATAAAAATATGTGCTCACTCCGTGGCATAACGTAGTCCAGAGATTCTGAGTTCGATTCCCGGTTGGAGCAGACTTTTCGCACAGAAAAGTCTGTTCCCTCCAAACATATGAGGCTGGTAATTCTGGCCCTACCCAGGCTGGGTGAGGTTAATGTGGGGAGCTGGTACGATTCCCAGCGAATGGAGGGTAAAACCCCCGTCCTGTGTACCTCAAGTCAGGACGTTAAAATCAAATCGAATCAATGGACACGAAAGGAGCTTAGAAATTGGATCTGGCCGTCCATATATAATTCTCTCACCACCGTGATTTAGGTATCAATACCTACCTCACGGACACGGAATGATTATAATTATTATTACTGATACAAAAAATATTGCCATTTGCTCACTGGATTAGCAGAGTCCACCCTAACCTCTTGACCACCATTGTACCATGTTTCATTCCCAGGCCCGACCCCAGTGGTGGAGACGCGGGGGGTGGGGGCAGCGCTGCCCTCCCCCCTCTGCCCCCCCTCGCCTCCACCATCTCAGCCACCCACATCCTGTGCTCGGCCCTGGTCCTGCCCTCCATCGCCAAGCTCTGCGGGTACTACCTGTTCCCCTCCATCAAGTCCAGTCTGCAGCGCACACTCCTGGTAGGTAAACTAATAATAATAACTATCCCCTCCATCAAGTCCAGTCTCCAGCGCACACTCCTGGTAGGTAAACTAATAATAATAACTATCCCCTCCATCAAGTCCAGTCTCCAGCGCACACTCCTGGTAGGTAAACTAATAATAATAACTATCCCCTCCGTCAAGTCCAGTCTCCAGCGCACACTCCTGGTAGGTAAACTAATAATAATAACTATCCCCTCCGTCAAGTCCAGTCTCCAGCGCACACTCCTGGTAGGTAAACTAATAATAATAACTATCCCCTCCATCAGGTCCAGTCTCCAGCACACACTCCTGGTAGGTAAACTAATAATAATAACTATCCCCTCCATCAAGTCCAGTCTGCAGCGCACACTCCTGGTAGGTAAACTAATAATAATAACTATCCCCTCCATCAGGTCCAGTCTCCAGCGCACACTCCTGGTAGGTAAACTAATAATAATAACTATCCCCTCCATCAGTCTGCAGCGCACACTCCTGGTAGGTAAACTAATAATAATAACTATCCCCTCCATCAGGTCCAGTCTCCAGCGCACACTCCTGGTAGGTAAACTAATAATAATAACTATCCCCTCCATCAGGTCCAGTCTGCAGCGCACACTCCTGGTAGGTAAACTAATAATAATAACTATCCCCTCCATCAGGTCCAGTCTCCAGCGCACACTCCTGGTAGGTAAACTAATAATAATAACTATCCCCTCCATCAGGTCCAGTCTCCAGCGCACACTCCTGGTAGGTAAACTAATAATAATAACTATCCCCTCCATCAGGTCCAGTCTCCAGCACACACTCCTGGTAGGTAAACTAATAATAATAACTATCCCCTCCATCAGGTCCAGTCTCCAGCGCACACTCCTGGTAGGTAAACTAATAATAATAACTATCCCTCCATCAGGTCCAGTCTCCAGCGCACACTCCTGGTAGGTAAACTAATAATAATAACTATCCCCTCCATCAGGTCCAGTCTCCAGCGCACACTCCTGGTAATAATAATAATATCGCCTTATTTATACTGCCCAATTAAGACTATTAAAGTCCCATTATTCCAGCAGTAAGCCCAAGACATATTATTATGTGGTAAAAATCCCAAATGGGAGGATAACTTGTCATGTCCCGGCTGGGTTTCGAACCCACGACCTCTGGAATCTCTGGATTCAAAGAGTACCGCCTTTTCCACTGTGCTACCGGGACTGAGCTGAGGTAGGTAAACTAATAATAACTAGCAAGCGCGATGGTGCGTTAAATGTACGAGTTCTCGTAGAGTCGCCGAAGATAAGCAACGTCCAGCCAGGTGAATACTGCGTGATGCTGGCATTCCGGCCGAACCCAGGCTGGGTGAGGTTAATGTGGGTAGAAGGTTTGTGAGTTTCCTGCGAATGGAGGGTAACCCCCGTTGTGTTATGACCATGCAGTAGAAAGCGACGTTAAACTAAATAAAAAAAATAAAAAAAATGATACTGCCCGATTAGAACTAAAGAGTCCGTCAAATTCCAGAACTTGTTTTTGTGTCATCATTATGTTGTCAAATTACCGAACTTATAAGGAAAATTACATGTATTGGAAGAGATCCGAACCAACCAATTACCCCACTACCTGGACACCAGACTAGCGCCCTATTATTATTATATTATGCTTTATTAGGTAAGACGAAGTAAAATATATACAGTACAATACAATGAAATTATAAAGAAAAAATAGATCGATTGAACAATGAAACAATAATAAAAAAAGAGAATAAAGCAAATGTCCTACCTAAAGGGCGGTGTTATTGCCTGTGGCAATCTCTTCCACCCAGACCTATCCACTTCGATCAACAATATCTTAGTTTTGTTATGTTTGATTGGTTTGAATCATACGGGATGGTCTCACGCGCATGGCGATCAAAGACATCTTGAGGATCTATCCACAAAATAACAATACAATGTATATTACTATCCCATATTTTCTTATAACCTCTCTCTTTTTCTTATATGTACCTATATTATTATGTCATATTTTATTATAAAATCTCTCTCTTTTTTTCAACAGTTCTTTCATTTCCTTATCTCATAGAAAGTAAAGTAACGTTATCACCAAACACAATTAATATGATTTTGTTTTGTTTAAAATCTACAGGGTGGTCTCACGTTCATTGTGATCAAGGGCATCCTGAAGATCTACCACAAGCAGCAGAAGTTTGTGATGCAGAAAGCGCGTCGCGTGTTGGATTACAATGATAGAATGGAGCGTCGCACCGTACGGGGCTCGTGAACCAGTGAGACACCCTGTATATTGAGAAGATGGATTCGAGATTGTGAGACGCCCTGTATATTGAGAAGATGGATTCGAGATTGTGAGACGCCCTGTATATTGAGAAGATGGATTCGAGATTGTGAGACGCCCTGTATATTGAGAAGATGGATTCGAGATTTTGAGACGCCCTGTATATTGAGAAGATGGATTCGAGATTGTGAGACGCCCTGTATATTGAGAAGATGGATTCGAGATTGTGAGACGCCCTGTATATTGAGAAGATGGATTCGAGATTGTGAGACACCCTGTATATTGAGAAGATGGATTGACTGTGGGATACACTGTATAGTTATGAGATAAATAATTTGATAAAGCTGAGTGATTTAACACGTAAGTCAAATTGAAATGTATCTAATCTGATAAATGTTTGTTTAAACTTTGTCTAAGGGTAGAATGATTTTAAAAAATCTATTCAGATACTTATAAAAAATACTTCCGATTTGTAATATTAGACATTTATCGGAAGCAATGGTAGCATGACTTACTATTTTTTATCTAGGCAGATTTTTGCTGTTCTAGTAGTGCTTATTGAACCATCAGAGTCGTTATTTGCTACCTAAAAATGCAGAGTGGTGGATTGCCACCTAAATATTTAACACTAGTTATTTGACTATCTAGAGTCAAATAAGTAGTCCACTAGGCAGTCAAAAATAATCTTTGTAGCAGCCACAACTTTTTGTCATCTTAAATGGCACTCAAACATTGTTTTTATATGGCTGCTTAGTACCTAGCCAACCCCAGGCCCTAGGATTGTCAAAAATTATAGGGGACACCAAAGTAAATTTAATTTTTGGAAACCTTTTAAAATTGGAATGGTGGAAATGATTTTTTTTTTATGTTTTATTATTGGTCATCTTTTTAAAGTTTTTGTCTTTTTTATATTTTAATTCATCTAAACTAATGTTCATTATGTAAATATAATAATCATTAAATCTTATTTATTTTTTGTGTAAAAAAATCTAATTATTTTACCTGTTAGTTGCCTTTGTGAGGATGTCGGGTTTAAAATTAAAAGTAGCCAGCGTCGATGGCACATTGAATACCAGTTCACAGACCCTCCCTTAAGTCTTTGGGTGAAATAAATTGATAACTTAATAATAATATCGTCTTATTTATACTGCCACATTAGGACTATTAAAGTCCCATTATTCCAGCAGTAAGCCCAAGACATATTATTATGTGGTAAAAATCCCAAATGGGAGGATAAACTTGTCATGTCTTGGCTGGGTTTCGAACCCACGACCTCTGGAATCTCTGGATTCACAGAGTGCCGCCTTTACCACTGAGCTACCGGGACACTTAAGTCATTGCTTAGCATCAGTTTTCCCCATCTAAGACAGTACGCAATCCGAGTCTTAGCGGGCGGCCACAACGAGGACCCTGGCCTATACCCTACATCCCAGACCCTGGTACCTAGAGCTCGATATAGACAATTTTCTGGACTCCGTTGTGGCCGCTTAATGAACATGGTTAGATTCTATGACTACTCTGAACTCATCAATTTTTTTTTTTTCTCTTTCAAATGGTATAATATATTTCATTGATAACATCTTCTTTCTTCAGTGTGCTCAATACGGATGCCACATTTCCTCTTTGTACCGCGAAATATTTTTGGTTAGATTATTTTACGTGGTACTGGTTCTACCCCAGGGTCCAGGGTAGAGGCCTCCGGTGTGTTCACGCACTTAGACGTATTACAAAAACGTCTATTAATTTCACCCTTAGATTCAACCAATCACAGCGCACTATTGTCCAACTTGAGGGAGGATTTGGCTTATCTTAAATTTAATCCAGCTTTATAATCCAGCCCTTAGTGTAGATAGATTCACACTACCATCAATTTCAAGACTATCTGTTAGAAAAATAAAGCAAATATTAACACTTAGACGACCGGGTGTACCACCGGTGGTACACGCACTTTCGTACGGAATGGACCGGGTGTACCACCGGTGGTACACGTTGTCGGTATAGCCGCGATAATGCCGGTCCCACAAGAGAATTCACGAAAAACCATGCCGGTCGTCTAAGTGTTAAAACACTCTGATTTATCTATCTGATAGAAAAATAAAGCAAATATTTTACAATAAAATAAAACACTCTGATTTATTAATTTATAAATAATTGATTTTATACGGAATGTTAAAAAATCCATGGAAAATATCACAATAATACAATATAGGAAAAACAAAAGAATACACAGACCAGAACTTCACAAGTTAACTTTGGTTCAAATCAAATTTAAGCCATCACCTAATTACTTTAAACCACATTTAAATTTTACAAGGTTGCGTAAATAAAACTGTATTTAAACATTTAAATTAATGAGAAATGATTTGAACGCAAAATGGACTAAATGTGAACTTATGGAGTTTCGGACATACATACGTAAATAACTCTTAAACAAAAAACAAACAAGTAAAACCAAATATTACACATTGCGTAGTGAATTACGAAGTAAAACAGTGAAGAATTTGTGCTAAATACAAACTGGAGTGTTGAGGATAGACCTTGGCCCAGTACACAACCAAACATGCCGTTACAGGAAAGCAAGGCTTTTTTTTACGAAGGCAAATTATAAGAATTTTATTTTTATGTTTGGGTGGAGACATTTTTTTTCTTCTTTTTTTGACCCAAACAATGTTTTTAACCATACTGAAAGCTGCGTATTGTAGCTTTCAGTATGGTTAAAAACTTTTTGTGTAGCTTCGTCCATCTCGACAGTTGCCAAATTCAATAGTGCAGCATTAGTGTAATAATAATAATAACACTTTTTGGTGGAAAGGTTACCACCAGGCGAGGTTAATGCTCAAAGCATTTTCTACCACCTAACCCTCAGAGTCTTATTATTATGTGGTCACGAACTCAAATTAATGAGGAAAAATTCATGCACTGGGTGGGATTCGAACCAACGGACCCCTACGATACTTGGATTACCAGACTAGCGCGTTAACCACTTGACTACCAGTGCACTTTTATTCAAAAATAAAGATAAAATTTGATTTCGTGATAAGACTGTTGCAACGGTCTAGCTAAGGAAACAAACGCCACTATATCCTAGGATTAAGGCTGGTATGCAGGGACGTTTTTTTTTTTATCCCTATAGGGTTCACTGTAGGGTGGTCCCGATCTTGCTATAGGGAAAACTTTGACCTTGACAATTACCTATTTATTAAAGAAACATCTGAATGCGCACGCGCACAGGCGCTTCAAACAAACGTCTCTGCATAACAAAATCAGCTGAAGGGATAAAATGACCCGGGCATCCCTACAGTGAGGACTCTGCATACCACCCTAATAGAACAGATTAGGCTCACTAGTCACTGCTCAATATGTCCCTTTTGAAACAATACCTCAAATCGAGATTTAAATTAAAACGCCCATGAATTTGACCCTTACATTTACCCATGAGTCACCAGAACAGAAAGGCCAAATTCTAAAGTAAGACAGCATCAAAGATAAGTGAAGGACTTTCCACCAACCACAGTTCCGCATATCTCAAATAAGGGCGATCGTCCCTCATCTTCGTTGTAATCTCGTCTATCAAACACCTCGGCCGAGGTGCGAAGAACCCCCTATACAAAGAAAGAGACAGCCCGGCAGAGTGTAAGGTAACGGAAAACATAGTTCCCATGCATTTCATGTACTTTCACCCAGCAAAAATTTCAACATGAATTTAAAAAATTGCATATAATCCAACCCTAAATTCCTACAAAAAAAAATTCCACTATATTTCTTCTCACACGTCTATTTCTTAAGTATATTCACGTTTACATCTCTCGATTGGTCTTTTTCTTTTTACAATTCTCAATTCACTTCAACTTATCATTCCTATGTGACAAAGTTCCTTCATTCCTATGTGACTGAAGTTCCTTTCATTCCTATGTGACTAAACTTCCTTCATTCTTATGTGACTGAAGTTCCTTCATTCCTATGTGACTAAACTTCCTTCATTCTTATGTGACTGAAGTTCCTTCATTCCTATGTGACTAAACTTCCTTCATTCTTATGTGACTGAAGTTCCTTCATTCCTATGTGACTAAACTTCCTTCATTCTTATGTGACTGAAGTTCCTTCATTCCTATGTGACTAAACTTCCTTCATTCTTATGTGACTGAAGTTCCTTCATTCCTATGTGACTAAACTTCCTTCATTCTTATGTGACTGAAGTTCCTTCATTCCTATGTGACTGAAGTTCCTTCATTCCTATGTGACTAAACTTCCTTCATTCCTATGTGACTAAACTTCCTTCATTCCTATGTGACTAAACTTTCTTCATTCCTCTGTGGCAAAGTTCCTTATCTTCTCGCTTCCATCAACAAGTTGCACGCATCAATCACATTCAAAACATGCTGCTTCAACGTTGCATCCAGGTACAACACATAGCCTGGATCTTGGCTGGATGCGCTTTGCAACACTGCCGTCGGGAATGGCGCGCTCTGATTGGTCGAATAGGCGGGGGGCGTGGTCACGAAGAGTTCCGAAGTGGTGGACTCGACGTACGAGAGTACACGAGACTTGGCGAAACTGGCACCCTGAGGAGGACAAAGAGAATAATAATAATAATAATAGTGTTGCTATATTTAAACTGCCATTGGAGCAAGGACTCTGAATGCTACAGACCTCTCTTTAAATAAATATTCATTTAAAAAAAAACTGCCATTAGGACGAATGAGTTTCAATATTCCAGCAGTAATGCCAAGACGATTTATTATGTGGTATAATAATACGTCAAGTGATAATCCGAAATGGGAGAATAACTTATCATGTCTCGGCTGGGTTTCTAACCCGCATTTACCACTGAGCTACCGGGACACTGTGAGTAGTTAGTTTGTGAATTTCCAGCGAATAGAGGGTAAAACCCTTGTTGTGATATGACCATGCAATTGAAAGCGCGACATTAACACGTTCAGCGCCACGTGTACAGTATAGTGTACACGAGTGTTTTCAACAGTGGACTGCGTGTACACTATGCTGTACACCTCACCCTCTCACTTTCGGAAACCGATGCTCTTTATAGTGTACACGCTACTGTGTATTTCTTATGGGGATTCGATTGTCATGGTCCGTGGAAGTTTTTTTGGTTTTTTTGGACCAGAAAAAATATCTATCTGGTGACTTTTTATGACTGTTTGAGCCTACCTACCTCTTTTTTCACACAAAATAAGAAGAGAAGGTTGGTCCACTGAACCATATATTACCAAAAAAAAAAACCCTTGGCGCTGAATGTGTTAAACCAAAAAAATCTGTTTCATAATGTGGCCCTATCTCATAATGTGGCCCTCTCTCACCCACCTCAGCCTCACAGTGATCAGCGCGGCCAAGCACCAGCCTCGTGTCATCCTGCAGGTCTCCCCGGGGGCGCGTCTGAGCCAGCTCCAGTCTAGCGATGACGTCATCGCCGTCTCCCCCCCGCACCAGGATCACCTCGCGTGACGTCACCAGGAGGGTCACGTGACTGTAGCGCGCCTCTGCATACAGGGTGGCATCGGCGACGCAGAGGAGAGGCGTGGGCGCGTGCCTGCTGAGCGTGGATGAGACACCCTGTATGGAGTCCAGTTCCGGACGGAGCTGAAATAAAATAATATATATTTAAGGGTTGGGTGGAAGAGATTGCCACAGGCAATAACCCCGCCCTTTAGTTAGGACTTATGTTTTTAAATATTTTCTATTCTTTTTCATTTTCATTGTATACAGGGTGTTTCAGAAAAGTGTGCATTAATTTTAACCACGTATTTTATGTACCATTTTAGGGGGGGTCAACTCTATAACAAAATGGGCGAAAGTGCTTCATAAGGGAGATACACATTAACCCCCCTGTGGCCGTCCCTGAAAGTGCAATGACCTCAATTCTCACATCAAAATAACGGCGTCATCTTGTATTGGGAGTCAATTTTTTTCCGCGTTTCAATAACTCTAACAGGTAAGGCGTAATTCAAAATCTAAGATTTTTTTAAAGAACCTTTAGAGATGTGTATCTCCCTTATGAAGCACTTTCGCCCATTTTGTTATAGAGTTGACCCCCCCTAAAATGGTACATAAAATACGTGGTTAAAATTAATGCACACTTTTCTGAAACACCCTGTATATTGTTTCCATTTTTTTCATTGTTAAATTAATTATTTGTATGTACATAATGTCCATTTATACCTAATAAAGCGTTGTATAATAATAATAAATAAAAAGTTAGGCTCGTATGCAGAGACGATTTTGTAATCCTTATAGGGTTCACTGTAGGGTGGTCTCGAGATTGCTATAGGGAATACTTCGACCTTGACAATTATTTATTAAAGAAACATCTGATTGCACATGCGCACAGAAGCTTTTAACAAATGTCTCTGAATAACAAAATCAGCTGAAGGGACAAATAACCCAGGCATCCCTACAGTGAGGACTCTGCATACCACCCGAAGTGTTGTGTCAGACTGCTGGTGCTATGCGAATTCCCCTGAGTCCGAAGAAAACAGACTAGCTAAAACTCTGCACTTTATCGCGGAAAAGGTTTTTTAACGTGGCCGGCATCTCATCTGTAATTTTTAAGAATCCTTTGGACTTAGCTTAGTAGCTAGTTGAACTTAGCTTATAGGAGATGTATTGTTTATAATATCATTCGTATACAAATAAATAAAAGTATTCAATTCAATAGTACGCATCTAAATACTAAAAGGAGACTCTGTGTCAAAAGAGGCATGCAATAGTGCAAGCCTCACGTTTCTCTTGCCTTGTGTCATGTTGAAAGAGAAAGCGCAGACATAGCTTTAGTACCTATTCTGTAAATACCTGGGTATTAATTGGTTAGTTTTGTTTGTCAAAAACTATCGTTCCACTATCTATATCTTTTATTTTTCTTATACCTACTTACCCTCTACTCTGTCAATGTTTTTTTTCTCTATTGTATATATATTTAATTATTATATTGACGATTGACTATGTCCACTTGTGGACCATAAAGGTCTATAAACTCTAATAATATAAAAAAAAACGCAATGACGAACAAATTTTCATAAAAAAAAAACCAACGTGGAATAGGTTTTAATTTTGTTAGACCCTCACCTGAGGAACACTGGTCCACCCCACTGAAGACAGGAAACCTTCGCCCGTGAGAGACACTAGCTCTGCCGCCCCACTCAGGGGGCGGGATATGACGCCCATGACACTCTTGCCCAGGGAGGAGCCCAGACTGGAGGGGGAGCCCGGAGCCGCCACGGCGTACTGGATCGGGTGATACGCCAGTCCGCCCAGAGCCCCTGTGAAGGAAGATAGTGATTATTATTATTATTATAAACCTGGTTGCAGGGTTTCAGATGAAACACCATACAATTAACACTGCGACCTAGTAAGATCTATTGTGACCAGAGAGGAAATCTCCCATCCTATTTCCCAGTTCTGTGCCTTTGACGGCCCATCTGGGCTTAGTTGGGAGTGGTTTTCCAATACTGAACACCCTAAATCCAGAAGCTTGTCCCCTTCATGAGAAGTGTCAGTCTCTGGACGAGGTGTTCTTGGTTGTGGTGATCTTCGAGATTACTGGATTCAAAAATCCTAAATCTCCTGTTATCCAGCTCCTCACATTAGAAGAGAATGTGTGTTGCTGTTTCTTCTTCCAGACCACACAGCCTACAATCGATTGGTTCTCCTCTAGAGGGTCCTAATCTGTGTACGTGTTTCCTAAATGGTCCATGGCCAGTGGCCAGTGAGTAGGCTCACTATTAATCTTAGTTTATCTCTGTTTAGTGACAAAGATTCCTGAGTGAGTTTTTTGGAGTATCCTGCTAGTGTTAGCTTGGAGTGTCGCATGCCACTTGAGTCGCAAGATAGTGATACAAGTATTAAAAAAAAGATAGAGCTTGTGTTAATGTCACAATTTTTAGTGGGAAGCATTGAAACTAATGCTCATGCATCATATCTCCGACCAACCATCATATTCCAATATCAATTTCGTAATGCCACTACAGGTCGTTGCCCAAGTTACAAGTACCCCAATTGTCCTCACGAGGATAGGGTAGGAACCGACTTCCAAAGTGTAGAGCCGAAAATCTTCCAACCCCGCCAGGATTTGAACCCAGATCACCTGTAGTGCAAGCCGAGCAGGCTGCCGCTAGGCCAAGGTGACTACTGTGATACAGTATTATTATTGATGGTTTAAATGAACGTCATCTTAAGGACTATAGTAATATTAATAATGAAGTTTTGGACAAGTTGATAGATTTCAGGTAATGGCCGGTTCTATAAATTTTACGAAACCTCAGTTTGATTACGAATCTCGGATGGGAAACGCTAGTTCCAAAAGGATTCGTCATAGCGCTAGTGCGGCTGTATTGAGTGACTCCAAAATTCGTCCAGACCGAGGTTTGACGAAACCTCGGTTTTGTCATTTTTTGATAGAACCGGACATAAAGCTACTATAACATTATGGGATCTTTCACGCGAATCACTTTGTTGGGGATGAACATTTGTGTGCAAATGCTATACATCTCACCCAGTATGATATCTTTCACGCGAATCACTTTATTGGGGATGGCCATGTGTGCAAAGGCTATACATCTCACCCAGTATGCGGATTCCAAACTCTATACATCTCACCCAGTATGCGGATTCCAAACTCTATACATCTCACCCAGTATGCGGATTCCAAACTCTATACATCTCACCCAGTATGCTGATTCCAAACTCTATACATTTCACCCAGTATGCTGTGCGTACATCTCACCCAGTATGCGGATTCCAAACTCTATACATCTCACCCAGTATGCGGATTCCAAACTCTATACATCTCACCCAGTATGCGGATTCCAAACTCTATACATCTCACCCAGTATGCTGATTCCAAACTCTATACATCTCACCCAGTATGCGGATTCCAAACTCTATACATCTCACCCAGTATGCGGATTCCAAACTCTATACATCTCACCCAGTATGCGGATTCCAAACTTTATACATCTCACCCAGTATGCTGATTCCAAACTCTATACATCTCACCCAGTATGCGGATTCCAAACTCTATACATCTCACCCAGTATGCTGATTCCAAACTCTATACATCTCACCCAGTATGCGGATTCCAAACTCTATACATCTCACCCAGTATGCTGATTCCAAACTCTATACATCTCACCCAGTATGCTGATTCCAAACTCTATACATCTCACCCAGTATGCTGATTCCAAACTCTATACATCTCACCCAGTATGCTGATTCCAAACTCAATACATCTCACCCAGTATGCTGATTCCAAACTCTATACATCTCAACCAGTATGCTGATTCCAAACTCTATACATCTCACCCAGTATGCTGATTCCAAACTCTATACATCTCACCCAGTATGCTGATTCCAAACTCTATACATCTCACCCAGTATGCTGATTCCAAACTCTATACATCTCAACCAGTATGCTGATTCCAAACTCTATACATCTCACCCAGTATGCTGATTCCAAACTCTATACATCTCACCCAGTATGCTGTGCATACATCTCACCCAGTATGCTTTGCATACATCTACTTTAGGCTGCCACAGGAGACTTAGGAGGAGCAACACATTCCACGTAGCAACATGTGCCACAAACTACATGCACAATGCTCCATTAAATAGGATGATGAGGGCAGCAAATGTCAGTGATTTTAACTTCACTTGATTTTTTTTTTTTTTTTTTTTTTTTCAACTTCACTTGATTTTTTTTTATTCATATAACTGTGATATGATTGTTTTTAAACCTTTCTTATGTGATATATTCATGTTATTTGTTTTCTGTTTGTAAATAGAGCTAGGCTCGTAAATATACACCCGTGCTGCGGGCATTTATTATTATTATCTCACCCAGTATGCTGATTCCAAACTCTATACATCTCACCCAGTATGCTGATTCCAAACTCGCTGAGGCCCTGCATCAGCCCCTGGGTCAGATTCTCGGGTCGGCGCCTGCGCAGAGACTCGGTGTGCTCCAGATCCTCCGCGTCCAGAGTCAGCCGGTCCAGGGTTCGAGACCAGGAGGAGGCGGCCTTCACGAGAGACGTGAGCGTGCCGCCCGCCGTGTGCCGCAGGAGGGAGCCGGAGCCCTGATAGAGCCCCAGCAGGAACCCGAGGGCGCCGCCGGAGCCCAGAGCAGCGTACGGGAGAGTCACGAAATCTCGAATGCCTGAAATGTCAAAAAGAAAAAAATAAAAATAAAAAAAATAAGAACATGAAAATGCATAGAACATATGAACATGATCATTAAAAACAAATTTTGTGAAAAAATAACGAGAAGAAAAATATGGGGGATTTATTCTTTACTAGCGGGCTGTCGCCCGCTTTGCGGGCCGAGGCATGACCGTGAAAGCAAAAAATCCTTTTTCGCCAATGGCAGGTGTTGTAGTGGGAATTTCAAAAAAAAATCGCGTCTTATTGCACATCTAGAGTATAAGACAAAGTTACCTACCAAATTTCAGCTTCCTAGGACTTACCAGTTCGGAGAAACAGTGAGTGAGTGAGTCAGTCAGTCAGATAGTGAAACTCTCTTTTATAAGTATAGATGCATGGAAATTGGATAGAATAGAAAAAGAAACTCGTGTTTACGATTTGATTACATTAATAGAAACTTTTGATAGAAAAACTATTAATGCGTTCTCTTAAACTTAGGAGCTAAGGGTATAGTTTAAATACTTGATAATGGTCTTAACTTAAATGTGATACTTATTCAAATGAGAGGTACTATCACGAATATTATCTTTAAATTTGGGGGGGGGGGGATCTGAATAGAAACATGAAATAGTTATTACTTACAGTACCCACAGAACTAGCAAGGGAATATTTTAAATACATAATAATGGTCTTAACTTAAATGTGATACTTATTCAAATGAGAGGTACTATCACGGATATTATCTTTAAGTTTGGGGAGAAAATCTGAATAGAAACATGAAATAGTTATTACTTACCAGTACCCACAGAGCTAGCAAGACCCCCGGGGTGCCACAGAACTCCAGCCGCCCCAGCGCCCAAGCTGTGGAGAAGATAGCGCTGTGATAGTAGTCGTGAGATATACTCTGCCCCAGCCTGTAGCTGGACGTTACCAAAGCCTTTCGCTCAAACCGAGCAAAGGTGAGCGGTGAATTGTCGAGCGCAATGTAGAATCGGGACGACGTATGCAGACACAAACTCAAGGAAAATCTTTCTATGAGAATACTTTCGATGTATAGAGGGAAAGCAAGCTCATAACCAGCAGCTAAAGCAAGGAATTCCCCAGGGAACCGTTTTAGGTCCTCAATCACGATGGACGGGTTTGCCTTTAAATTTAGGATCCGCTTGAAATAATCATTCATCCGCTTCAAATAGGTATCTTCAATGCGAAGAATAAAGGGACTGGTCACCTCCACATTAATCAAATCCATGAGATAGATCCTCGGGTTTGAATGAAAGTTGACGCGAACATTAATGAAATTTTTCACCTCGCTCTCGTTGCTATAGAGGTAACTCATGAGCGACCCCACACAGTCGAGTCGTAACAAACGACTCACGTTCGTTGCAAATTCGTCAGACATATTGGCGTGTCCACCATTTCCACCGGTGTTTGATATGTTCCTGAACAAAATCACGTTAAAATCGTACTTGCCGTATTTGTAAAGAGAGTTGTCCACTTGAATATTATTGACAATTACGCTGGTTTCCGTGTATTTATAGTTCAGTTCATTATTTGTGTTGTTGTTGCTTCTGAAGTTACTGTTCTTCATGACAGAAACGATTTTGTCAAGGTTGACAACAGTGACGCTCATCTGTTGAATGTTCTCAAGAAAGCTGATGTTCAAATTGTGTATGTAAGATTTCAAGTGGAAATTGTACTTGCTGAGCAAATTGAGGAAGTAACTTTTGTTAACGCTTGGACTGCGATGTACGACTGTCATATTGCTTTCTCTCTTTTTGTATTTCTCGTCGTTCTGATTTCCTTTAAAGTGGGGTTGATCCGAACTAAGAGGAGAAACGACTGTCTCATTATAACTGGACGGAGGGCTGGTCTCGGAGGTGTTTTTATCTTGCTTTTCAGTAACCATTTCTCTAGTTGAAGGGCTGTTGGTTGAAGATTCTCCCACCTCAGGGATTGTCGGCTGAGGTCGTGTTTCATCGTGGGCAAAAGCTTGGGCCAGGCGGTTACGAATGTCCACGGCTGATATTTCACCTGAAATAATAGATGAAGTGAGGTGAAGTCAGGTTTTGTAAGGTTAGTCTTTAATAGAACGTTCGTAAACTATCGTGCAGTTCAAGAATATACACCTACTTGTCAGAGGAAATTCACTTTCATATGCGCCTTCCAGGATATAATATACAGGAAACTGTACTGCAAACAGAGACTTTTTAATCTGTCAAAAGATTATAAAAATGAATTTTTTTGATTTTATTTTTTGCAGTTTATGAACCATCATTTTGTGAAGAAAAGCTACCCGGCAACATTAAATATTGAGAACTCCTACGCGAGAGGGAGATGTAAAAAAAACTATTTAAGTAAGTATAATGAAATTCCATGACTACACTGTATGACTGTAGTTTTTAGTTTATTTAATGCTCCCACTCATCTTTGTGAAAAATACAATCAAGAAAAAAAAAAAAATATTTTTAAAATCAGGCTCTTTAGAGCTTCGGAACTAAAATAAGTAAATATGATTACAATGAAGATAGGGTCGAACGCCCCTAATCTGAGACATGGTGTCCTGTAATTGTTGGCAAGTCTGATAGGGACAGTCTTTTCTTGTATTTCATAGTTTTGGTCCCTCGGGAGTTATGTATGTTATGATTGACATCACCGGCCAAATTATAAAACAAGATTTTTTTTTAAATTTGGCTATGACGTCGCTTTCAACTGCATATTAGCACGACGGAAAACAGGATTAAAGTTAGTCACAGTGTCCCTCAACTCGGGTTATAGTGCGCTGTGACTAGTTGAGAATGCCTAAGGCATTAACTTCGCCCCGGATTACAATACATTGTACATTTAAATTTAAATATTTTTTTTCTATATCTTATTTTGTAAATATTAATTTTTTTTATCATTGTTAATAATTTATTGTTGTTTGTATTGTATAAAAAATAAATTGTAAAAAAAGACGTGTCTGGCTTAGCTTATTTTTAATTTTTTTTTTCATAATTTGGCCCTAAGAGTGTAGGATGGATTACCTGAGGTCGCGGTTTCTATGGTAACCACTCGAGTGCGCACTTCACAGGCAATGTTCACCTTGAGATCCATACAGCCCAAGTGGACAGGTCTGCCCGAGCATTCACTGAGAATCAGCTGCTCTGAGGCGGTGGTGCCTGTGACGGGGTCTACCAGTTCTGAGGAAATAAATAATCAATAGACCCTTAGTTATCAATCATCATCAGAAAGGAAAAAGAAGAAGAAAAATGGGGGAAAAATTATGTGGCACTGCAAAATAATAGCATGAAGTAATTGTTTAAAAAAAAAAAAAAAATATTATGTAATTTTAGAATTATGTTTAAATAACCTGCAGCCCAACCTCTATTGTAAACTCTTATTGAGAAATACAATTATATTTTTATTCTATTCTATTATATTCATCATCATTGACTAGCATCATTATGTTCGATGGTCGTCATCGAACACATTGTGGTCGTCAAAATTTAAGTAACGTAAAGAAAAATCAGAACCACGTTCTATGTATCCATCTTTTTTATGTATCCCAACCGTACTGATTTTTAAGAAATAATAATAATAATAATAGCGCCTCTTTTATACTGCCCGATAAGGACTATTAAAGTCCCATTATTCCAGCAGTAAGCCCAAGACATGTTATTATGTGGTAAAAATCCCAAATGGGAGGATAACTTGTCATGTCCCGGCTGGGTTTCGAACCCAGGACCTCTGGAACTTCTGGATTCACAGAGTGCCGCCTTTACCACTGAGCTACCGGGACAGACAGAACTCAAATTGTTGTCTTACCCAAGAGTAGGGGCGGTAACTCTACTTCTGTACTTGAGTTGGAATCGGGCACCGTGTCCTGTGGTAGGGAGTAGTAGCTGAGAGACCGGGGGTTCATGTACCACTTCCAGTCAAAAATCATGGGAGGCACATTCCTCGAGTCTGCATGGGGAGAAAAATAGAGATAAAGAAAAAGACAGCTAAAGTACTGACAATTTTGGCGATCAGACAATTACTGCCATCAGATTTCCTGATCAAGTTTATTACATATGTTTTCTAACTTTGACATGTGTAATAAAGCCATACGATAAATATAATAATTCCAGAAACACTATCCAATCTCAAAATCCTCGAATTTCCGATTCAAGCGGCAAACAACGGACTCTGATTGGTCATTGCATTCAAATTAACCAATCAGAGTGCGTCGTGTGAAAGGGAGATTTAGAGATTATGAGAGTGGAGAGTGTTTCTGGAACGGGCCACAGCAGTGAGTCCAACACGTAGTATATCATATATCATAGCAAGCTGTTATTCCATTTAATGCCGTGTATTTCCATGCGGTTGCAAAGTGTTGTAACTTCTCTTGTAGATGACATTTTCAGATGATTTTTGTATGATATAAAAGAAAAGATTAATTATTAATACAAGAAATTTTTCACACAAAACAAAAACCATCTTAAAATATTGTCTTCAACAGAATTTACAAACAGTAGACAAGGACTTCGATTGTTATAGACCTCTCTTTAAATAAATGTTCATTATAAAAAAAGAAGAAAAAAAAAGAAGTTACAACACTTGTAGTCGCATGGAAATAAAGATACAAAAAAAGATCCTTTGATTGTGCCCTCCACTACCCTCCAGTACTCTACCTGGATAGCAGGGGGTCACGGCTAGCGTCGCGTCGGTTCTGTTGACCATCACCAGCGGCGGCAGATCCTGGTTCCACACGCGCCACTGGTGAACCCCGTCCTGCACATGCGTCGTCAGAGTCAACCCGACGGGTGAGCCCTGTCGCGACACAGCCAGGTGGTGGGCGCACTTTGCGTCCAGTGTGCTCACGGGCAGCGGGCGAAGGGGTGAGTCACCCATCCAGAAGATGAGATAGAGCTCCGCCGGGGCGCCGCCTTGAGGCCCAGCGCAGGGGCCCCCCAGGAGTTTCCAGAAGAGAAGAGGATGCAGACTGAAAAACAGGAACGAAATAGAGAAAGGAAATAGAACATTGCAAGAGAACATAAACAGAAAATGAAAAATAAACAGAAAAAGAAAAATAAACCAAAGAAAGAAAGAGAGAGAGAGAGAGGGAAATTAAAGTTAAATCAACTGAGAAAAAAAGCACTATCCCACAAAACAAGAAAATCACTCATTTTCTTAGTGTGGGTAGTTTAGGACATGTTATGAGACTTAATATGTTATCTATTTAGTATTTAAGTTAATCTTACGTACCTATTGTAAAAATGTATTTTCAATGTATTGTCATCATCAATAAAATCAAATCAAAAATCAAAATTGTATTGTATGAATATCAATACTAGGAGAGTAATTGAGAATCCTGCCATTAAAGCCTAAAAATAATAATAATAATATTGTCTTTTTATACTGCCCGAATAGGACTAATATTATTGTATCATTAAGTGGTCAAAATTGCAAATGGGAGGATACCTTTTCATGTCCCGACTGGATTTCGAACCTGCGATCTCTAAATTACCAAACGGAAACCTTGACCACTGAGCTACCAGAACAGGACAGAACTAAAGAGTCCCTATTTGTGTGCTCAAAAAATTCAAATTATTAAAGGAACCATGTATTATTATGCTCGGTTCTACGGATCTTGAAAAACACGAAACCGGGGATTGGGAACGTTATCTATCCAAAAGGATTCATCAAATTAGGGCTAGTGCAGTAAATCGAGGGTTTTGCTTGCCAAACCGAGGTGGCGTATTTTTTGTAATATACGCCTACCTACCATGAAAAAAAATCCCAATCCCGCCTAAGGCGTATATTACAAAACAATACCGTGAAAAAAATCCCAATCCCCGGTTTTGTGTTTTTCAAGATCCGTAGAACCGAGTATTAAAATCAATGAGTAAAAGAGAAAAATAAAAAGATAAAAAGAAGTTTAGCAAAAACTAACCCATTCCGAGTTCGGCCCATGTCAGGTTTCAGTTGAAGCACATCTGCAAATTTCGGTGGAATCTGGAATCGATCCCGGGACTTCTCATTGGCAGTCTCCGGATAAACCACGAAGCCTTGCACCGCCAGCTCGTAGCTCGAGTGGTTGGCTAGAGAGTAGGTGGGTCGCAGGTTCAAAACCCGAATGTCTTCGAATTCTGTAGAGCCGAGAGTGAGATAGGCCACCTGAAAAACATAACGACATAACTCATTAGGTATACTTACATGAGGTTTTACTGAATAAATGTTCCAACTATCTTGAGTTTTCTATGAAGAATGACAAAATAATCATCATCATCATAGGGTGGCGTCATGGTGAACCATGGTAGCCAGACAGTGGAGGAATGACTCAGCACTTCTACCACTGTCTTTACAAGGAGGCTAATAATTGACAAGGGCTTTAATAAATTGCATAATGGCTGGTTCTATCAGTAATAAATAATGACAAAACCGAGATTTCGTAAAACCTCGGTTTGGCTCAATCTCGGAGTAACTCAATTCAGTCACACTAGGGGTAATTTGACGAATGCTTTTGGAACTAGAATTTTCTATCCGAGATTTGTAGTAACCAAACCGAGGTTTTGTATAATTAATAGAACCGGTAAGTATGCTATAGGTATAGTGCATCCTAAATAACACCCAATAGACCGACACAAAACGGTGCGGTTCCCAGTTCATTTACAAGATATATCTGTACACCTCAGAATAGCAGATGCATAGATATAGATATGTATGTACAATTGTACATGTATTGTATAGTATCGCAAGATTAATAATATCGCCTTATTTATACCCCCCGGTTAGGTCTATTCAGTCCTATTATTCCAGCAGTAAGCCCAAGACGTATTATGTGGTAAAAATCCCAACTGAAAGGATAACTTCTCATGTCCCGGCTGGGTTTCGAACCCGCGACCTCTGGAATCTTTTAATTTACAGAGTGTCGCCTTTACCAGTGAGCTACCGGGACAGACAAGATGTTCTACTTACATGATCATCACACGGCACGTCCACATGCACATAACTGTTGGGGTACAGTAGACCCGACACTTTGGGTGTGTAGAACGCCTGGTTACTCCTCAACTCTATCGAACCGGACGAAAACTTTCTTGGTTTCAAACCAAATTCTGACTGACGACCAGAACTCTTTGTTTCTTGAGCCTCCCCATCCGTCGTAGAACCCTTCCTGGTTGCTTCATTTGACTGTCGGCTGTTCTCGAGAAAGCACGCGTGACCAGCGGGGGGACAGTCGAGTTGTAAGCAGAAACTGCTGTCCAGGCGAGGAGGAGAGCCAGGATAGATTCGGATCCAGAGAGCAGAGAATTGTGTCGTCGTTGTCATGGTAACGGCAAGATGCGGAACGACGCGAAGTGTCGTCGTCATGGTAACTACGAGATGTGTTGGAGTCGCGCAAAGATACATTGGAGTCAGCATCTTGCCCCGCCGCTTTCGTCAGCGCTACCCCGACGGGCAGGGAGTTGACGAGTAGCGCCCAGGGCTTGAAGTGGACACACAGGCAGTGGTTGTACAGGGGCAGGCCGCTGTAGTTCACGTCAATATGGGTGACGGTTTCCGAGGGCCGCATCGCCTTGTAACGGGCCGCAAACGGCCACACGTTCAGTTGTAGGTCGGCCTTCTTCACATCGCCGGTAAATTCCGCTTCCCAAATGTTGGGCAGGGAAGGGCTGGTGTTGGGATTGAGAGGACTGGTGTTGGGATTGAGAGGACTTGTGTTGGGATTGAGAGGACTGGTGTTGGGATTAAGAGGACTTGTGTTGGGATTGAGAGGACTGGTGTTGGGATTAAGAGGACTTGTGTTGGGATTGAGAGGACTGGTGTTGGGATTAAGAGGACTTGTGTTGGGATTGAGAGGACTGGTGTTGGGATTGAGAGGACTTGTGCTGGATTTGTTTCCGTTTTGGACTGAGCTCTTCAGGTGAGAGGATTTTCCGATCAGGTCCTCCAGGGATTCATAGCTGGTGCTAACTCCTTCTTCTTCTTCTTCTGAAAAGAAAATTGAAGAGATTAATGTAGTAATGTTTCATCAACAGTATGATATGATAAGGTGCAGGGATGTTAGGCGCAGCTGAATTGTGATGTGATTAGCCCTTGATGTCAGTTTTTTTTGTTGCTATGACGGGCTTAAATCCATTAATTAATGTCAAACCATATCGTCAAAAAAAGAAGAAGAAGAAGAATAAAAAAAAAGAAACTTGAGCGTATCCTTAGTTGAATTCAGGGGACTCACCTGGTGGCAGCTCCAGCTGATAGTTGTAGAGAAGATCAAGTGCAGACTGTAGGCTCAGCTCGGAATAGGGAGGTCCTGGAGGTTCCGCGGTTCTGTAGGAGACTTGCAGTGCAGGGGTCGAGGGTTTGGTGTCCTGGGTGAGCTGGAAACTGACCTGGTGGATGTCCTGTGAGGTGCAATCACTCAGGGTCAGCTCTTCCACACGACCTCTGCCTGAAATTATGAAAATATTAAAACTAGATAATTAAACCGACCTCAGTAGCTTGAACGATACGGCAGATTTTATTAAAAAGATGCCGTTTATCAAAAGTATATTTTTTGAAATCTTTTTTGACGGGTCATTTCATAATTATATGTCAAGACCATTTGTCAAATTTGTGAAATAATAAATATTTATCACGTCATACCGACCTCAGTAGCTTGTTCGATAAGGCGGCGGACTTGTAACCTGGAGGTCGGTGGTTCAAGTCACGGTTTCAGCGTGGATTTAGTCAAGCGAGTTTGAGTAGTTGTGATATCACGTAAGTGATTAACACAAATATGATAACTAGATAATTAACTGCAACTTGAGTACATTTTCCTTTAAAATATAGAAAGCAATTTTTGGGTCCACTGTCTATAGAAATTTGATAGCCTATTCTCTTGAGAATAAAAATCTTAAATTCCGTAGAGCAAGCGATGAGCTCAGTGCTAAGGTCCGAATGGGTAAACCTTGCTACAGTGATATTAGATGTTGTGGTCGTTGTATTAGCAACGTGAGCTGCGCCGATTTGCTCAGTGGTTAAGCACTCGCTTGCAGTGCGGAAGGTCCCGGGTTCAAATCCCAGAGTCGAAAAAATGGTATACAAAATTTGGTTACATTTGTTTGTAAGGGATACCTCCCGGTGCGCTCGTGTTGACCCAGCACCTAAATGGGAAGTATTGTGTCACTTCTCGCCCATCAGAGGGGAGGCATACTACGGGATGGGCAGGCTACAACACAGACCACAAGCGTCAACAGTAGCTGATGTTTCATGCTACGAAATAAAAATGGCTGTGAAACTCTCACCTTAAAGAAAAAAACAACAAACAAGAACACATTTTCACCACTCTTGATCACACCTTCTTTTGGGGTTTTCAAATCATTGGACCGAATGTTAAAACAGGATTGTAGTTAATCTAAGAGGACACTATCCCTTAACTCAGGCTATAGTGCGCTGTGATTGGTTGAAACTCTTACTTGAGGGCGCGTGTCTGGCTTATCTTAAATTTAATCCTGTTTCGTGTAATGTGGCATTTTTTTATATATACACTACTGTGGCACTGTAAAATCAAAATAGGTGAACAGGTGAACACTTCTTTTGAAGGGAAAAAATATATTACTAAAGTTAACTAACTGAAGATTTACCTGGTATGCACTGCTCATGTCTACCGCTCGAAGATTTGACCACCACCTGGCTCGAGCAAGGCAAGTAGGAGCGAATCAAATACATTGGGGTAACCACCAGGAGTAATCGTACGAGCTCGGCTTCATTCGAGTTCCGAAAGTCCCAGAGAAGACGAACCCACACGGACTGGAACGAAGATTGCCGAGTATTGTCGAGAGGAGCCGAAGCAGAAGGAGACGGCTTGAGTGGAAGCTTCACCAGCCAGATATCTTCGCCCGAGCCTTGCTTCTTGTTGATGTTGGCACCTGAGGAAGATATAATAATAATATCGCATTATTTATACTGCCCGATTAGTACTAATTGGGGCGGAATTAATAGACTTTTTGTAATACCTCTGTGGCGCTAAGTCACGGATTGCGTACTGTGTAAGATAGGGAAAATCGACACTTACCAACGACTTAAGTTATGGATGTTGTCTATTAATTCCGCCCTTAGTTCCATTATTCCAGCAGTAAGCCCAAGAAGTATTATTACGTCGTTAAAATCGTAAATGGGAGGATAGCTTGTCAAGACCCAGCTGGGTTTCGAACACACGACCTCTGGATTACCAGACAGACGCCTTGACCACTAAGCTACCGGGACATGTAGGTAATATTGTAGGTAATAATAATAATAATAGTTTATTTATTTATTTTCTTTATAAAGAAATATTTATACAAAGGTACTTCTCCTAAGCTTTGAAGAGCTTCTAAGAGAAGTATTATTATTATTTATATGGTACTCTCAGATTCAAGTAGAGGGTTATGAACCACCCAAATCTCACCCAGAGGTATGATTCCGCTCCACACACACCCCTCAATCTTCATCTTCATCTCATAGAGGGTTATGAACCACCCAAATCTCACCCAGAGGTATGATTCCGCTCCACACACACCCCTCAATCTTCATCTTCATCTCATAGAGGGTTATGAACCACCCAAATCTCACCCAGAGGTATGATTCCGCTCCACACACACCCCTCAATCTTCATCTTCATCTCATAGAGGGTTATGAACCACCCAAATCTCACCCAGAGGTATGATTCCGCTCCACACACACCCCTCAATCTTCATCTTCATCTCATAGAGGGTTATGAACCACCCAAATCTCACCCAGAGGTATGATTCCGCTCCACACACACCCCTCAATCTTCATCTTCATCTCATAGAGGGTTATGAACCACCCAAATCTCACCCAGAGGTATGATTCCGCTCCACACACACCCCTCAATCTTCATCTTCATCTCTATCTGACTCGTGCTCTGGGCGGGACAGTAAGAGGACTGAAGGGGACACAGTGCGGGCTGGGACGGAGATGATCTGGTTTTCTCTCTCGGCACTCAAGAGGAGAAGATTCAGGTTTCTACCGAAGAGGTTGGCGCAGTGCACATTGCCTGAAGACGAGTCATGAAATATAAATTAACCCGGGATCAGTACGGTTCGGTTTTGTAACGTATCCAGTACACGGTAACGTATATGGTTGTGAGAGAAATCTCTCACAACCGTACTGATTGCGGGTTAATGAAATATGAAGTCCTGTTCATGGAGGAATAACTAATGGAGAAATGCCTCGAAACTATCTCATAAACAAACTGATAACGGCTATCCAATATGGCTACCCTTTTACATTTAAAGGAATGAAAAACAAACAAAAAAAAAAAGAAGAATTGATTTGTTATTATTGTGATTTCCATGGTGTTCCAGATATTTTTTAATTTTTTACTATCGTCAAAATGGCCGATTTTATATGACAGGTTCATTACCCATAAGATATATGTTATGAGTTCTACATTACTTATGCCTCCATCGGATTTTCAATAGAATAGTTACACATAAGTCGTGGATGCAAGAAATTCCAGAGATATTTTTTTTCTTCTTTTTTTTAACTGTATACAATAGTAGCAAAATAACAATAATATCGCCTTATTTATACTGCCCGATCAAGACTAATGAGTCCCATTATTCCATCAGTAAGCCCAAGACGTATTTTATTATTGTTTCCGCCATTCTCTATTGAGGCAGTGTATGCTATTTCCTATGCAAAAGAGGTGCTTCGATCAGAGTTTTATCTATTAGCATAGATTTAGAATGCTATAAATCGCAGAGTTACCAAGTAGTGCTACTAAAAAAATGAATAAAGGCAGTTGAAAGTTTTGTCATCACTCACCATGTATGGTAAGTACGGTGGAGTTATCACACGGACTTAGTTCCACCACAATAGGGAACACCTTGTTATTGGGGCCCCGGATTCTAAGCGGGTAGGAGCCCCGAGTTTGGCCACTCAGCGCAAGCGGGGCACTCCACTCGAAGTCGACAGATTTGATGTTGAACTGAATCCAGTGGGCTTTTGGGCTGGAGTGCGGTTTGGCCCATGTGAAGTAAATACATTCCATGCTGAAATCCGAACGATTATTTCGCTAGACCAAAATCAATATTAGAGAGCAATTAGGGCCTTATTATAAAATAGTATTTTTTTTTTTTTTTTTTTATTTAAGAAAACAAGCCATATTCTCAGCAATGGAGAAGTGAGCAAGGTGGTTTAATTCATCTTACATACATTTATCTTTTACAAGAAATATAAAACTTTATAAAATAGTATAGGATTAATGATAAGTCAGATCGTCCCTCAAGTCAAGTTTCAAACAAATCACAAAGCATGAAGTGCGAATTAGTCAGCGTCGATGGCGCGTTGAATGCATCGGTTCTCGTAGGATCACCGAAGTTAAGCAACGTCCAGCGAGGTACAGACTTCATGATGCTGGCACTCCGGCCCAACACAGGTTGGGTGAGGTTAATGTGGGAAGCAGGTTTGTAAGCTCCCTGCGAATGGAGGGTAACATCCCGGTCGTGATATGACGATACAGTTGAAAGCGACATTAAAACCAATTAAAAAAAGGTGCGATTAGAGGCATGGTCTGGCTTATCTTTGTTGTAAACCTATATTATAGTTTGGTCCTTGGATAATTGTTGTAGTTGTAGCTACAAAAGACATACCGAGGGGAAGTGATAGTCTCTAACCGGGCTATTAAAAAATAGCTTAGATGGAGTATGGTTTCTTTGCAAATACTTTATGCGTTTTCGGGTTATTGTCCAGCTACCCCCAGCCCACATTACACGAGTAAATGTTAATTATTTGCAGGACCGGCCATCGTGAGGACATCGTGAGTATGGTTTTTTTTTTCCTGAATAAGAGTATCGAAAGCCTTTCGACTCCGTCAGTTCTCTCTCTAAAAAAATCATGCTGAAAAATTGAGACTGACAAGTCTGCTTACACTTCTACAAGTCTCTGTATTCACATTTGAAAACTCACCTGTTAATCACCGACTCCCGAGTTGTATCATACTGCCTCACTATGAAAGGGAAATGCGTGTTGTTACACACCATGACAGAAGTTAGGGTCACGTCCAAATCAACTGGGTTCAAATCCATATCTGCAAGTCCTAAATCAATCATAGTACTTTCCTTGGACGATTGGTTATCTTGATTGGTTTGTATTGCGTTGAAGCAAGCGGTGCAGTTGAGATCTTCGCATCTTCGATTCTTGGGTATGGTTCTAGTTTTGAACCCTGAGGTACACCCTCCACACAGCGGGTCAGTTATTTCATTGAGATCCAGAACCGTAAGTCCAGTCACTTCTAGATGACTACGAACTTGGTCCTGATGGAATTGGTTAGTTTTGAGATCTAAAGTTCCGATTTCAGCAGTTTTAGCTTCTTGACTGCTAGAGCCATATGCTATTTCTACATCAGTCTTTGTCATTTCAGTAACTTTGTGCTTTTCACTTTGACAATTACCAGCATTATCAAAGAGAGTTTCACGAAGTTCATTGTCTCTCGTTTCTTCAGTCTTTTGCTCTTTGAGATCTTTCATTCTCTCCCGATTGTTCAGTAGAGCCAACTGATTCATTGTACGATTGGCAAGTTTCCTGACGAGGGTCACTGAGTTGACCAGTTCATTACTTAAACTTAACTTTACATGTTCGCTGATGATGAGATCAATATTGATTCCGGTTTCATCACTTCGATATTCAGCATTGTAAAATTTAGTACTTGTGCGAATCACTTCTAGAAGTGGTCTTAACTCTAGTAGATTAAAATTGATAAAATTAACGCGGAAAAAGCGTGATGATATTTTTGTGAGATATAATCCACTTGAAAAGTTTGCGTTGAAATGGTACTTGAGTTGATTATCTTCGGAGACAATCTGTGCAACTAAGTAATCGTTATTTTCAAACAATTCGGTGTTTTTTTTATTCAAAGAAAACTTATTGAATACAACTTTCTTTTTGTTCAACCGGTAGGAGATCTTGTTCTGTGGTGAATACAGAAAGTTCAGGTGGAAAATTTTGTTGCGAAGATACAAGTGCAGGTTTGATATTAGTTTTGGAGAGTAAAACGAGTCCACTCGAATGCTACCGAGTAATAAAGTCATATTGCAACGCGTTTGAGCAAGGTCGTCATTGTTGGATATTCCGTCAGGACTGCCAGTATCCACTGTTCTAATGTCATTTGTTTGTCTTCTTTCACAATTTATATTTACAGAAGGATCACTAGTTTGCACGGATTGACTTCTAAATACTTGTCCATCACTTTCAGCAGCAAAGTCACATTCCAGATAATCCTCATGAACAATTCTCCACACATCTGACACTGGTTTAGCAGGCGGCAAATCGAGGAAATCAATTTTCAAATTCTCATCTTGATTCTCCAACACTTTGAACCGCGCGTACGTTGAGAATCTCTTGCAACTCGCTTCAAAGAACTGCACATAGTACTCCTGATGTCCGCATGCTTCCTCACTCGACATGGAAGGAGTGGGGGCGATGTATATTCGAGTAAGAGAGCGAGGGATGGGATACTTCCAGGTGATGGAATAGCGGTTGTAGAGTATCTGATAGGAGAGGGGCAGTCGCGGGGGTTTACCGCTGATATCGATGTATTGGAAAGCGCCTGAAATAAAATCAAACAATTATATTATTATTTTTAAATCAGACCTTCAGCGCTTCATTAAAAAATGCTTTGTGGTAGGTAAATAATAATAGAGAACTACTATTTGCTTTCCAAACAAAAAATGCTATCCTTCCTTTATAGTACAGTATTACTATACTTACACTGTCAGCTCGAGACAGGTAGTACCATTACGCTAACTAATTATATGGTTCATAAAGAACCCTTGCTTGTTCAGACCATTATAATCTTGCAGTTGCATGACTTACCTGCTCGCAAATCATCTACATAATGCTGATCTTGTGAGACGCTACCTCTGCTCGAATCAGTAGAGTCAGCAGTTCTATAGGAGCTGTTGGCACTTGAATCGGCTGATTTATTCGATTCACTTGGATTCGCTGATTTGTTGGCATCACTTGTATCCGTGCAGTTATTGGAAGTACTCATCCATGAGCTCATCATAGGTAGGATATGTTTGTACTGGTGGTAGAGGCGATAGAGGATTTCTAGATGAGCGGCAGATAAGTTGATAGAAACCTGTTCTGCGTCTCCTATAGAATGGAAACACGACACGTATTTTATAAGCATAAAGTCAAACCTGGATACAGGAGAAAAAATTTCCCGTCCCTTGAGTTCACTTTTCGTACACTAAGGGCGACATTAATAGACACAGTCGAGATCACACGTTCGGACTTGCACATTTCGGACTAGTTTCCCCATATAAAACAATACCCAAAATGTATACTTAAGTCCACAGAGATATAACAAAAATGTCGAATACTCGTAATTCTGCCCTTATTGTTTGGTTTTGGTTGACAACATTTTCTTGAATTCTCGAAGACAACAAAGGTTATCTCTCTCTCTATACTCTAATGAGCTCTAACAGGCCGCGATGGCTCGAAACCTCCAAAAAAATCCTTAAGCCTTCAAACTCAAGTTTGCACATTCCAAGTCCAGTTGATGGTTCCCGGAACATTACATTTTAACCATGATTGGTAAGTTAATTCAAAGTTTACCCTCCATTGAGAAGGAATGGTTATTGTTATCGACCTCAGTAGCTTGATCGATAAGGCGGCGGACTTGTAGCCTGGAGGTCGGTGGTTCGAGTCCCATGTTCAGAAAAAAATTAGCAGCGTGAGTTTGAGTAGTTGTGGCATCACGAAAGTAATTAATACAAATATGATAACTTTTTTATAGGATGGTTGATTTTACAGAAACAAAAGTAATAAAGGTTACGTTGGGTCTTCGAGGAAATTCATTTAGTTCCATTAAACCAACCAACAGTCACTGACAATGAATTAATAATAATATTGCCTTATTTATATTGTCCGATTAGAACTATTAAGTCCCGTTATTCCAGCAGTAAGCCCAAGACTTATTATTATGTGGTAAAAATCCCAAATGGGAGGATAACTTTTCATGTCCCGGCAGGGTTTCGAACCCGACCTCTGGAATCTCTGGATTCACAGAGTGCCACCTTTACCACTGAGCTAGCGGGACAGACGAATTAAATGTAAACCAGGTCTCACCGTTCACGAACAACAGGAAACTGGGATACCAGCTTTCCCAGAGGCACTCAAGTGATCCCTTCACATCTACAGGGTCCAACAGAAACCTGGACGTGTTGGGGTCCTTTGACACCAGCAAGGTGGACAGACTCAGTGTACGGATGTGAAGTTGGCACAGGAAAGGATAGGAGAGACTGAGAGACACTGAGGCTAAGTTCACACAGCACCCGGGATGGTCTGAAAAAAAAAAAAAAAAAAAAAAAAAATCGAATCATTTAAGCCTATTGGAGAAATTAACTGATTATTCCAGTGTATAGTGCACATCGAGTAATTAGAGTTTAAAATTTAAGTGCCAACTTCTCACGGTTAAAAATTGTTTGCTTTTAATATTACGAGCTCTCTGATTGATTGATTCAGAAACGGACAGAAAAAAAAAAGATGGCCGCCAACGAGATTTTAGAATGAGCTGATGTAATTTTAATTTTGGCTTTAATGTTGGTCCGAGCAATATTAACGAATAACGGGTTTACAAATGCCCCATTACCGACTAAGCGGCAAAAATTCAAATTTCAACTGCCGGATGGAAGATTAAGTCAATTTGTGAGACCTTTTCGTCTGACTTTGAACTAGGACCATAGACTTCTGGATGATTTACGATCTCCTGATTCATAAAGAAGAAATTAGATTTGTTTTTGTCTTGTTCGCATGGAATTTTCTATTAGTCTGGAATCTTTTGTACATTTAATAACCATTTTTTCTTTAACACGTTCGTATCCATGTCACCCTTATAAGAGTGACAGTGCCTGTCCTCCGTGTTCCATGTCAACTTTAAAAGGGTGACAGAAACATGGAGAAACTATGGAAAATTTTGGCCGGATATCAACGTGTTAAAAAATCATCTTGAATAAGTTTATCAGCTAGTAGCCAAGATACCTACCAGATTCCGGATGGTTTATCACAAGACTCAGCTGGTCCGTAGCCAAACTCATCTCAGTAACACCCCACTTCTCCAGGTTCGCCTTCGCCTTTTCAACGAGCTGTCTATAGTTGTTCGTGTGAGGTCGTGTGTCTTCGGCAGGAGTCACGAAGTTGGAGACTTCGTGGGAGTTGTGAGGATGTGAGGAAGATTCGTTGAGTTGAAGTGCAGAGGTGATTTTACCCCGCAGAGAGGTGAGCTATGAAAGATACAATTATGTACGTTGAGATATTCTCAGTATTGATGTGGTATCTGAAGATAAAATAGGACCATGAACTATTACCCCTATGGTAGGAAGCGACTATGGGACGTATTTTGAAACAGGATTAGAAAATCTAAGCTGACCCTTAGAATATATCAACTAACCGATAGGTATTTTAAAACAAGATTTTCCACCACGAAAGCTGGCTATAGCTTACGCCACAGAAGTAATATACAGCTACCTCCCGGCTTAGATATGACCTCTACAGTTCTTGTCAAGGTGAAAATCAAGGGATAGTGTCCACTAAGATTAACTAATCCTGATTTATAATTCGGGACAAAGAGGATCAACGCCTTCAAGCCTAGCTGTTCGATTTCTAAAAATTTAAGAGGTTTGAAACAGATAAGGAAACCAAAAGCCCACACGAAGGAAGGTTCAAGAAACCATGCAGATAAATACTGTGGACCAGGACGAGCTGGGAATAGTGTGATTCCCACCTTCCACTAAAGATTATTATTACTATCAGGCATGCTATCGGATGGGTCGGCTGCAACAGAAAACAAGCGTCTACAATAGCTCCTGTTTCATGGCTACAAAATCCACATTGCCACAGGCAATAACCCCGCCCTTTAGGTAGGACATTATTGTTATTTTCTTTTTTTTACTTATTTATTTTGTCATTTGTTTGTTTGTTTTTTTTTTTTTTTTTCTTTTTTTTTCTTAATTTTATACTGTTACCTGTACTTTGTCCTCCTAATAAAGCTTAAAAAAAAAGAATCCATAAGTCTGTGAAACACTATTAAAAAAAACTTACCCTAAGGATCATCTCTTCGTGTAGCACCAGCCTCAGCGGCCTGCCCACCCGACAAGACACCCGCGTGCCCCCTAGCCCCGCCCCCGCTCTCTCCACACCCAGCCTGAGTAGGGCCGGACTCAGCCCGTTCTCCGTGCGCTTCCTGGGAGGCAGCGGCAGGCATTCCAGCACATGGATCTGGTCCCGCCTCAGGCTGGTGAGGTGAAGCTCTAGAGCCGCCTGCTTGTCTCGGATCAGTTTGTTGAGTCGCGCCTTGTCGCCTTCGATTGAGTCGCCGCCTTCGGAGGGGGTGGGGTCCAGCTTGGGATCTGGTAAAAAAAATATGTACAGTCGAACCTAGACATAAGAGAACTAGATAATATAATAATATCGTCTTAATTATACTGCCCGATTATAGGACTAATAAGTCCCATAATTCCAGCAGTAAGCCCAAGACGTATTATTAAGTGGTAAAAATCCCAAATGGGAGGCTAACTTGTCTTGTCCGGCTGGGTTTCGAACCCACAACCTCTGTAATCTCTGGATTCACAGAGTGCCGCCTTTACCACTGAGCTACCGGGACAGACCTTAAGTACAGTCGAACCTGAACATTCTAAGATCTAAGAGAAACCTGAACATGAGAGAACTAGATATATTTAAGATACAAGAGAACGATTTCCAGGTCACATTAACTCTCCACAAGGAAAAATCACCTCTTTATAAGAGAAACTTGGATATAAGAGAGAAAAAATTCTGGTCCCTTGAGTGCTCTTATATGTATCCAGATTTCACTGTATGTTGCTCGACTTGCTCGAATTTTGACAACAGAAATATTGAGATACGTTGAACATACTCTGATATAATTTCCCGAAAAACATGCTCGTATGCTCCGAAATTACGAATTTTTGGAGTACGTAATTTAGAGTGGTTTCTGCTTTCACAAATTATATTTTTATGCATTTTTTTTATATTGATTTATTAAACGGGAATAACCCAATATTTATATAAATTATAAAATGTTATACAATGAGACAGTTTAAACGTACAAAATATTTTTAAAATAATAAATATATATGTAAATTTGTTATGTTATGTTTAAAAATAGACCAGGATCCCACTGAATGCAACATTTTGTCTCGCAACGTTTCTTTGAAATCAAATCAGATCGAATTCCACGGACTGAAACATTGCTTTGCAACATTTCCCATCCGAATTTCGACACAAAATGTTGCGCAACGTTCCACAGCAAAATGTTGCACTGAATGGGAAGAAGAGATTGCCAAAGGCAATAACCCCGCCCTTTAGTTAGGACATATATTATGTATATATTTATTTTTTTTTCTTTATTTTTTTTTCTCTATTATATTGTACTTTAATTTGTAATTATTTGTGTTGTATATAATAATATGTCCTATTAATAAAGTGTAAATAAATAAATAAATGGGATCTCGGACTTACCTTCCAGGAGTGACGCACTCTCTGCCGCGTTGTCATGACGACCAGAGTGCGTCTCCTGGTAAGATTTGTTCATGAAGAGCTGGGCATCGTAAATGTTGAGGGTCATTTGCTGAGAGCCGGGCAGGTGATTGGTCTTGACCAGGAGGTCTGGTTGAATGATTTGGGCGCTTATCATTGGTTTGACGTTGAGCTAGTCACAGAAATAATGTAATCATTTTTTTATAACTGTGATAATCTATGATATGATTGTTTTTAAACTTTTCTTATGTGATATATTGATGTTATTTGTTTTCTGTTTGTAAATAGAGCTAGCTCGTAAGTATACACCCATTCTGCGGGTATTTATTATTATAGTGAGTGCCTTAGTTTCAACAAAACCATTTTCCAGATATTGTTATTATATATTGACAATAAGACTGACATCAATGGATGGAATAGTCACTCATTACAATAACAATTGCAAAATGTATAAACATAAATATTGGTACCTACTACACGTTACTTTTACTACGACATTAGGTATATCTTGTAGAAATTCACCTATGCTGTGGAATGCTTCCATTGTTATGTGTCCTTACAAAAGGATGGTAAAAGATAGTTTGTTTATTTGCTAGTAAGGCAATAACTAACTCTTTTAAGGCTTCAATTTTGATGAAATTTCGTAGGCCTGTTTATTGAGGTCCCTAAGGTCCAAAAATTTTGAAAGCCGGGACAGCTTGGCGCCTTTTAGTGTGCTGTATATGAAAGGTCTTAATATGGCATCATTAATTCGAAGAAAGGATCTGGTGAGATCTACAGTTAACAGAACAACTGGTTGAATTTAAAACGGAACCTTTTTATGGAAACAAGAACTTTCAACTGTGTCAATCTCGCCAGCGGCCACCGGCCTATATTAACACGAAACAAAGTTTATTATGTATTTTGTTTTCGTCTAATATTTTACAACACTTTATTGATTTATATTTTCAGTTACTAAATGGAACAATACCTCAAATTAATTTGACTCAACCACCTACCTCAGATTCAAACAACTCCACCTGAAGAGATCTTCCTGTGATCAGCATTTCAAACGGGACCATAACACCGCTTGGAGTTGTTTCAAAGCAAGTTGAGCATTGTGCTGTTCCACCGCGCGAACTGATCTTGTGCTTCCCCAAGGGAGAGAGGGAAGCATGCAGTTGTCGGCAGAGATGGGAGAGAAGATGAAGTTGGGCTAGCGTGAGAGAGAGACAGATGTCTTTGCCTGCACTCAACTGAAATGGGGGAGGGTTAAATAATTATGCAAAACTTATTATGGATTGCATAGTTACTAATAGACTGATTAATTTGTAAACATGATGGGCCATTAGCCATTGGCTTGTGTATAAAAATGTTTAAGTTCATAATTCAATCTGTCAATTTATCCATTAGCAACTATGCAATTAGGCTTTATTGTAGAATGCATTGTTACTAACGGACGGATTAATCGAAAACTTAACTGGCCATTAGTAATTTAATTGTGTATAATGTTGTTTGTTAAGTACATGATTAAATCCGTCCATTAGCAATTGGGTTCAAATCATGGTATTTACATTTTAATTTGTTCATGAGGGAAAAAAAGCTCATTTTGAAAAGTGGTTAGAGAGTCCTGTGCAATTTAAATTTTAAGTACTTCATTTCACAAACAATAAACTACACAAATGACGCGGAGCTTAAGACGGTTTTTTTTTTTCAAGTTTCAATTACTTAGTACCCCGAACGGATCCTACTTCTGACACCACCACTACCATCCTGGTTTCGGCACCTCATTTCCGATTATACAGTACACAAAGTTCATAATTGCCGTGAACTTCATTTCTCTAGCAATCCTAGGTTTCTTGTGGTATAACTTTATGAAATGTTTCTTTTTTGCACCGCATATACAGTTCTCACCTCTAGAGACGTCCCAGCTACCAGCACCGCCTCATACAGGAACACTATACAGGGTGCGAGCGTGGCGCTTATGTTGAACTCCCGTAGCAGGGGCAGCGTGTTAGGGGGGGCCCCGGGGGTTTGGCCCGAGTTCCAGATCAGGGCCGCGTTTAGTTCGAGCTCCGAGCTTCGAGAGAGCAGCGTACCGCGCTCCAACTCACTCCATATACCTGGCCAGTGAAGGGACATACATATATTTTGTTAATAGTTTACACCCACCTAGGACTTTTTATTTTACTGGTGTTCGAAAAAGAAAAAAAATGCCATAGAAACGTTGCTAGACTGCCGATGCCGTTTAAATTAAAAAAACTAATCTTTTACCAATATTAAAGAATAAGCATTTTGACATTCTTATGTATATTTACATTCTTATGTATGTATAATTGTATATTTACAAAAAAATCCGATATTAAAAAAATAAGTCAGGAGCAGAAGTATTACACTGAAGCGCAAAAAAAAGAAAGAGTTGGGTGGAAGAGATTGCCACAGGCAATAAGCCCGCCCTTTAGGTAGGACATTTCTCTCTTTTTTTCCTTCTTGTATATTTGTTTAATCTTTTTGTTTTTCTTTATATTTCATTGTGTTCTACTGTATATATTTTTTGTTCTACCTAATAAAGCTTAATGTCCTAAAAATACTAAGAGTATGCGAACCTGAATTTATTTTGACAGCGCCCACTTCGAACGAGTACTGGCGGTCCTCGATTTGTGAGCCGAGGACGTGAACCACGCTGAACTTGCGAGCTAGCCCCATGAGGTCTGGTCGCATCTCAATGCGGGTGAGGGGGTTCTCCACTTGGGGCGAAATACAGATGGAGGAGAAGGAGAGGATGATGGTGTCGTGGGGGATCTCAGACAGGGCCAAGGAAGGATTAGGAATAGTTGCCGAAGTGGAACGACCCTCAGAAGATCCTTTCCTGGCTGAGTCACAGGAGACACTCGATTTGGCACAGGAGGCACTCGATTTGGCACAGGAGGCACTCGATTTGGCACAGGAGGCACTCGATTGATTGTGTTTGGATTGTAAATTTTCCATGCCATGACTATTTTTGACAGAAAAGTTACCGAGTGTTCGTTTTTCGCCACTTTCAGTCTCTTTCCTCTCACCACTAGCTCCATTTCCTTTTGATTTTTCCTCACGTTCAGAACACGTTCCTCTTTTTTCCCCTCCATAGCCTTCCACGGGAATGATGACGCGAATACTTTTCATGTCTAAGAACAGCAGCGGAAGTTTTGCTGTCGACAGGAACGGAACTTTGGCCGTCTGGTCGGCGGGGGATCCTGCCGGATTGTGAACGCACGCGGGAGGCACATCAATAGATACTTTCTTCGAGGACTCGTTGCCTAGTGAGGACGAGGTGGAGGTTTTCTTGAGTATTGAAGGCGTGGGTGTTCTGCGGAAGTTGGAAGAATTTGGGACGTCCTTTGGCAGTTTTTTAGCGGACGGATAGTGTGAGGACGGGTTTTCCGGATGGTCACGATGACCTTGGTTGAATGAGGGAGGGGGGTGACTCATGACGGGAGGGGTGTGAGATCCTGCGCGGTGCTTCTTAGGCAACGCAACATCCCGTTCGTTCACCACTCGTGAATAAGATAAGCTACTCGAGGGAGCCACTGGGGAAGAAAACGTTTCCACCAAATTCTGCGATAATTGTTCAGTCAATTCTGGGACGTTTCGATTCGGTAAACTTCCGAAGTGTTCTTGAACTGTTTCCGAAGATTTTTCGGCGGAAACATGCGAGATTTTCCGATGAACAGACGCGTAATCCGAGGATTCTGCGGAGGTAGATGATACTTTTCTAGACCGACGCGACCCAAAGCCCCCGGGCGGTGTTCTTTTCCTCCCAACTAGAGAAGTGAAAGGGCTTGGACGCGCGACGGCACTGCTCCTAGGCTCATGAAAACCCGACAATGTATCGACTTCAGAGGTGTCAGTTTCAGTCGTCTCAATGGGTGTCATTACACCTGTGGAACACACTTCCTTGCTGGGATATTTCTCGCTAGAAGAATCTTGATTAATTTTCTCTTGGAGAAAACGATCAACGTAACTGATTTCGTTCGGACTAGAAGTGATATTGGGAACATCCGAATGCGGAAAATCGGTGAGATTTTCATGACTCTGCGGAATTTTTACATTTGTAAACGGCGAACGGCCTTCGTTGGGGATTTTCGTAAACCGATCTCCCAATGGTTGAAGCGGCGGGACGGATTGCACAAGACTTTCTCCAATTTCTTCCGCAGCGTCCCTTGCTTTCCCAACGTTGGGACAGTACAGTGTGTCTTGTGAAATCGTTCCAGTGTTTTCTTTACCATAGGAAGAATTAAGGCATGTCTTTGTAGTGGCAGCGCTATTCTGTCCATGGTAATCGGATGAAGATTTTACATCCGAACCTGAAGATTGAAGGTAATCGGATGCAGATTTTACATGCTGTCCGTGGTAATTGGATGAAGATTTTACATCGGAACCTGAAGATTGAAGGTAATCGGATGGAGATTTTACATCGTAACCTGAACATTTTACATCGGAACCTGAAGATTTTACATCGGAACCTGAAGATTGGTTAACGAATTTCGGCTCTGCTTCAAGATTGTCGGAGCCCAGATAGGTGGCAGACTTGGAGGTGAGCAACTGTTTGGGGTGTGTGGGGGGAGGTGCGGGAGGAGCGGAGGAGAGGGGAGAGGATGCTGAGGAAGGCGCCGAGGGTGGAGGGGGGGAGGATGGAAGTCCAGGGGCTGCACCTTGACTATGAGTTCGGTGATGTGGCTGAAATGCTCGGGGGGGACGGATAGGAACTGAAAACAGAGAGGACGATTACATAAATGAACTTTTATCCCTTACTACCATCCCTTACTTCAAGGAAAAATATGGAATATCCAACTGGGAAGTTCATGGTCTCTGGTTTGGTGTACGAGGTAGTGCTTCATCTTCTCTTGTTAATTTATTCAAGAAACACAACATCAAGAAAAAGCAGATCCAAGAATTATGCATAACAATTCTCAGGGATACACTCAACATTATCCATCGCCATATGTACTCATAAGAGCTGTCCCCAAAGATGCTGCTGAAATAATTTCATCTTCAAAAAAGTTCATTCTACCCTGAAATTTTTAAATAACTAATGACAAGAATGTTTGAATTGTATACTGTGTCAGTTGGCAACTCTTTGTTCAGAGCAGTTCAAAATAAAATAAAATTTATTTTGTTAATAAAAAAAATGAACATTACCAAACCTAGTTAGTTGATGTTTTGTTATAAAGGCGCTAGACTTGTAATGTAAAAAATCCAGCGCGTGGATCCGTGATCTGTACATCGGGTCCCGTCTGTGGAAATCTTGGAATGCATGAATTTTTCCTCAATCATTTGATTTTTAAACTCATAATAATGAAATTCTGTGGGTTTTGAGCATTAACCTCGCCAGATGGTTACCTTCCACTAAAGAGAATTAATATTATAATATTCGAGCCGGGACCCCACTGAGTGCAACATATTGTTTCAAAATGTTTCGCAGCTATTGGGGTGGAATTTTGGGAAGTGTTCACAATGTTGTGAACCAATGATTCAGTGAATGAGATTGGATCTTATTTGATTACAAAGGTAGAGCGGAGCTAGAAACGTTGCGAGACAACATATTGCATTCAGTAGGATACCGATGGGATAGAATTTTTTCTCGGTGTGTACTTCTTGGGTACAGAACTACTTCTTGGGTACCAAACACGCAGGTGAAAATTACTAGTTGGGTACGGAAGATGTACTACTTGGGTACCAGATAAAAGCAGGTAAAATATGAGTAAATAGAAATTAAGTATATTGGTTTTAGATTGTTATGACACGTCGTTTATTAATAATTGAATTAGTTCTCAAAGTTTTAAGGCGTTCTCGAGATATTTGAGTGGATCATAAATTCCGGGACACCCTGCATTGTCTCATGCCTATTTTTTATTATTATTTTTTGATTTATTTAGGGCGGAATTAATAGACGTTTTTGTAATACCTCTGTGGCGCTAAGTCACGGATTGCGTACTGTATAAGATAGGGAAAATCGACACTTACCAACGACATAAGTTATTGATGTTGTCTATTAATTCCGCCCTTAATGTGGCAGGATTCTCAATTTTTGACCTCTTCCATCCAACCACATTTTTACCTTGTTGAACTTCTGGACTCGATCCCGGGTCCCTATCTTGGAGTGCAGGTTGTCGCTGTTGGCCCGCGTGAGGGTGACACTCAGGAAGCCCCCATTAGACTCGTCCGCCACGCCCCCTGGAGGGCGCGACTCCAACTCATTGGCCTTCATGATCACGCCGCGGTAGTCCCCTAGCAGCCAGGGATCCTCCAGACTCGCTCTGTGCAGAGAGAAACAAATGTTATATATATTATCAAAAAAATACAGGGCCAGCGTCGATGGCATGTTGAATACACCGGTTCCCTTCAGAACACCGAAGTTAAGCGACATCCAGCGAGGTTAAGACTTGGATGGGTGACCATTCAAATTCTAATTCTCGTGACGCTGGCTTTTCCCGGCCCCACTCAGGCTGGGTGAGGTCAATGTGAGTAGCAGGTTTGTGAGTTTCCTGCGAATATAGGGTAAAACCCCCGTCGTGATATGACCATGGCAGTTGAAAGCGACGTTAAACCCCACTTAAAAAAAAAAAAAAAAAAAAATACAACAAAGAAGCTGTCAGCATTTTTGCTGATTGCCAGTACACAGCATATCTATCAGTTTAAATACATTTTTTTTTCCTTCTTTTTTTCTGTTTTTCTTTTGCATTTTTTTTTTTTTTTTTTTTTTTTTTTCATACTCCATGGAAGTGGTTATGAATGATGTAGAGAGTAGAGGGGAGTTAATAATAAGCTATTAACAAAGCTGCGAGAAGTTAAGAAACGTCCAGCGAGGATAGGACTTTGATGGTTGTCCATTCAAATTCGAACCCTCCTGATGCTGGCTATTCCCGGCCCCGCTCAGGCTGGGTGAGGTTAATTTGAGTAGCTGGTTTGTGAGTTTCTAGCGAATGAAGGGTTAATATACCCCCGTCGTGATATGAGCATGCAATTAAAAACAACGTTAAACTCAAATTAAAAAAAAAATGTAATGTTTGATAATTATATTATAAACTATTGTGCTTTTGATAATTATGTAATAAAAATGTAATGTTAAATGTAACCTACTTAGCTTTTGATATGTAATCTTTTTTTTTTTTACATTCGGCTGGCCTGTTAATAATGATATACCTCGACTTTCCATTGATTTCCTCCCTCATAACTTACAACGCAAATTCCTCTACTTTAGACCTTAGTAATAATATTAACTCATTTAAAGAAATGTGTAAAGAGGCTTTATCTTTTCCCCTGTAATATTTTTTTTTTAATTTAAAATCCTCTTACCTGTTTACGCAATTGCATATAATATGCGTGTAATCATCATATAGGGTGGCGTCATCGTGAACGATGACAGCCAGACAGTAGAGAAATGACTCAGCACTTCTCCCACTGTCTATACAAGGAGGCTAATAATTGACAAGGGCCCCCAGAACCAAGCCAATGCTGGTCTACTCCTTGTTTTTATAGTGTGTAAACAGAGATTAACACTTAGACGACCGGCATGGTTTTTCGTGAATTCTCTTGTGGGTCCGGCAAGAATACGGCTATCGGCTATGTGTATACCACCGATGGTACACCCGGTTCATTCCGTACGAACGTGCGTGTACCACAGGTGGTAGACCCGGTCGTCTAAGTGTTAAAAAAATTAAAATAAAATAAAATACATAAATTTGTTTCACCTCTTGAAGTGGAACATCTGGGCAGAGGCCACCTTGAGCTTGACCATCTGGTAGGAGGGTGGCTGGCAGTCCATGGACAGTATCAGCTCCTCCATCTGTAGGGACATCTTGCGGCACTCCTGCCCGGGCCGTGACGTCACAGTACGCAGGTGAAGTCCTAGGCGGGCCAGGGTCCACTGGACCAGCGCTGAGACCTTCACGTCAGGGGGCGGGGTCTCTGATGAGCACAATACAATACAATACAATACAATACAATACAATACAATACAATAATATGTTACGGTGCGCAGATGTAGACCTAGGCGGGCCAGAGTCCACTGCACCAGCCCTTAGACCTTCACGTCAGGGGGCGGGGTCTCTGATGAGCACAATACAGTACAATACAATACAATACAGTACAATACAATACAATACAATACAATACAATACAATAATATGTTACGGTGCGCAGGTATAGTCCTAGGCGGGCCAGAGTCCACTGCACCAGCGCTGAGACCTTCACGTCTGGGGGCGGGGTCTCTGATGAGCACAATACAATACAATATAATACAATACAATACAATGCAATAGAGTACAATACAATACTATACAATACATACTATACAATACAGTACAGTACAATACAATACAATACAATACAATACAATACAATACAATACAGTACAGTACAATACAATACAATACAATACAATACAATACAATACAATACAATACAGTACAGTACAATACAATACAATACAATACAGTACAATACAATACAATAATATGTTACGGTGCGCAGGTGTAGTCCTAGGCGGGCCAGAGTCCACTGCACCAGCGCTGAGACCTTCACGTCTGGGGGCGGGGACTCTGATGAGCACAATACAATACAATACAATACAATACATTACAATACAATGCAATACAATACAATACAATACAATACAAATACTATACAATACAGTACAATACAATACAATACAATACAATACAATACAATACAGTACAATACAATACAGTACAATACAATACAGTACAATACAACACAACACAATACAATACAATACAATACAGTACAATACAATACAATACAATACAATACAATACAATACAATACAATACAATACAATACAATACAATACAATACAATACAATACAATACAATACAATACAATACAATACAATACAATACAATACAATACAATACAATACAGTACAATACAATACAATACAATACAATACAATACAATACAATACAATACAATACAGTACAATACAATACAATACAATACAATACAATACAATACAGTACAATACAATACAATAATATGTTACGATGCGCAGGTGTAGTCCTAGGCGGGCCAGAGTCCACTGCACCAGCGCTGAGACCTTCACGTCTGGGGGCGGGGTCTCTGATGAGCACAATACAATACAATACAATACAATACAATACAATACAGTACAATACAATACAATAATATGTTACGATGCGCAGGTGTAGTCCTAGGCGGGCCAGAGTCCACTGCACCAGCGCTGAGACCTTCACGTCTGGGGGCGGGATCTCTGATGAGCACAATACAGTACAATACAATACAATACAGTACAATGCAATGCAATACAATACATTACAATACAATACAGTAAAATACAATACAATAAAATACAATACAGTAAAATACAATAATAATAAAATTATCGCCTTATTTATACTGCCCGATTAGGACTATTAAGTCCGTTTTTATTAAGCAGTACGCCCAAGACGTATTACGTTATTACGTATCTTTAATTTTATGTACACGTTTCTAAGTTTTTTTTTTATAAAATTTATTGTTAATAATTTGTTGTTGTTGACTGTTTTGTAAAAAAAAATAAAAATAAAGTGTAACTAAATAAATAAAAATTATCTCGAAATGAACTTTTTGGCACTTAGATCACTATTGAAGAGTGGTCTTCAAATATGAACAAGAAAGAAAAAAAATTGAAATCGGAGCAAAAAAATATTTTTTTTTACAAAAACGAACACGATACTTCCGATTTCTAATATTAGAACTTTCTCGGAAGTAAAAAGGACCTAAATAAAGGTTGGCTCTGCGCATTGATCGCGCGGATGGAAACAAGGTTCTGAAGTTTAATTTTTAGTGATGTAGGAGTCTCACGAAGAACATTAATATTGTAAGGTGTTATTGAAGAATGGTCTTCAAATATGAACAAGAAAACAAAGTTATAACAAAGGAAAGTGTCTCCTACCGGCCATCCCACTCCTGGCGGCGTCTCCCGACCAGGAGACCAGGGTTCGCAGGTTCGATGCACACTCCAGCACATGGCCAGCCAGCAGCTGGGTCAGCAGATCTACCTGGGGTTCGCAGATGTTGAGGTCCACGCGAGAAGTGTTCAGGTGGATAGTGAAGGCCACGCTATGCAGGGGACTCGGGGGTGGGGAGGGCTGGGGTAGAGCAGTAAACCTCATTAGTTATTAGAAATGATTCATAACGTTATTTCACCGAGGCCAATAATAATAATTAAGTAGCCACAGTGGCAGAGTGAGTTAGCGCGCTATGCTTTGCACGCTCCCTTTAATTAGGACATTAGTATTATTTTCTTCTTTGTTTTTTTTTTTTTTTTTTCCAAACTATTTTATCATGTACCTATTTATTTTGTATTCATTTTATACTGTAAATATTGTACGTTACTTTGTCCTCCTAATAAAAAAATGACCTCGTCATAAAAAATGGTTCCAGGATATTTCAATGTTTCCGAAGTGCAATCATGTGCCACGAGTACAGGCCACATTCTCACAAAGTTTGGTGTATGATTGAAAGCGATTTAGCTAACGTCGAAAGAATATGGTTTATTCTCGATGTTAGTAATTTGTATTGTACGGATAAAAAATAAATTATCTTGCGCTGTATGCCATAATAATAATAAAATACATTTATCTATAATATGACCCGATTTGCTCAGTGGTTAAGCACTCGCTTGCCATGCGGAAGGTCCCGGGTTCGATCCCCCGTGCCGACAAAAATTTGTATTATTAATTTGGTTACAATTGTTTGTAAGGGATACCTTCCGGTGCGCTCGTGTTGACCCAGCACATAATTGGGAAGTATTGTGTCACTTCTCGCCCATCAGAGGGGAGGCATACTACGGGATGGGCAGGCTACAACACAGACCACAAGCGTCTACAGTAGCTCCTGTTTCATGGCTACGAAATAAAAACAGCTGTGAAACACTCATCTTTAAAAATAATAATAATAATAATAATAAACCTACCAGACTGAGACGTCTCCACATCCACAGCATCTCGCTTCACATTCACAGCGATGGAGCAGTTCACATCCAGGGGCTTGAGCAGGTAGAGCTGCATCCTCCTCTCAGGGGCGGGGCCAGCTAGGGTGGTGTAGGAGACCACGTTGCTTATGTTCACACTCCAGGGGAAGTTCAGCTTGTCTGAGAACAGAAGGGGAGATTGAGAAGAATATTGTCTGTCATACAAAATTTCATCAAAATCGGGTGTACCGTTCACGAGATATAAGCGTTTAAGTAAAAAGTTAGTGGTCAGGCGCATGGTCTCTTTCACCCAGAACCGCTAGTACGAATTTGATGAATTTAAAATGGGACCATCTACAGAACGTCTCCTATATCTCTGCAAAATTTAATCAAAATCCGTTGAGTACTTTCTGAGATTTGCGCGTTACAAGGAATATTTTGAACAGACCGAGGGATCGACGGACCGACAGACGGACACAAAACCAAAGTTGCTCAGGAGGTTATGAAACATCCAGAAATATGAAAAAAAAATTGAAATCGGAGCAAAAAATATTTTTTTTTTTACAAAAACGAACACAATTCTTCCGATTTCTAATATTAGAAATTTCTCGGAAGTAATAGAGATCAGGCGCATGGTCTCTATCTCAAAGAACCGCAAGTGCGAAGTCGATTAATTTAAAATGGGAGAATCCACAATATATCTTCAATATGTTTACAAAATTTCGTTTAAATCCGTTCAGTTTCTGCGCGTTAGAAAGAATGTATTTAACAGACCGACAGACAGACACTAAACCAAAGTTTCTCAGGAGGTTGTGAAACGGCCAGAAATACGAAATTGAAATCCAAGGGGGGAAAAATACAGAAACGAAAACAATACTTCCGAATTCTAATATTATTTATAGGAAGTAATAGGAATGAATCTTAGAAGAGAAATAAAAATGACTTAGGATGGGTCCTCTGTATGCAAAAAAGTATGAAAAATAAAACCAATGATTTATTATAATTATTATTAACACGTATGAGACGGCGTGCCCACAGGTGGGTCACTTTTTTTTCTTCAAATTCCCTTGTAATGTGACCCACCGGTGGGCACAGATAATGCAATTTTTAATATATTTTTGTACTCGCCCGTCCCAATTTTTTGTTGTTGTTGTCATATTTGGAACACATACCCTAATTTGAAGCCGTCCCAGCGTACAAACTATAGAAAATAGGACCCGTCTCATACGTGTTAAGTAATAATTAGGCCAAAAAATATATATGAGAGCCAATAATTTGTTCGATACTAACTTAAGAAAAAATCATTACTTCGAAAAATAATTTTCTAAACATATAAATCTCAATAGTTTTTCCAAATCATCTACACTCTCAAAGAATAGATTTCATCTGAATAGACTTCAACCTCCACAAGCAAGAAGACCCCTGCAAGCTCTCGCCGAGATTTGCAAGGCGGCTTCGCTACACCGGCCGCTATCAGCACTGCCAAGTAGTTCTACTTGCACGTCACTGCTGCTGGTAATCTACGACTAGACGCGCTTCCGTCTGTATATTGGGTAAGTGAATGTTTTAATGCGTATGAGTAGGCTCAAGGCCCCCTGTTATTTTAGAAAAAGAGCCGAAAAAAGCTAACCCTACCGGGATTCAAATGGAAATGGATGAACGAAGTTCCACCCCTGTGGAGGCTCCTACAATGACTTTTTTTAAATTTTATTTTGTAGAGGAAACTCCAAGTACTTATATCAATATAGCGGATTGATTTCCATGAATTTTTCGATATTTCTAAGTTAACGAAAAAGATATCAAAAAATAATCCGGTTGAAATTGAAGATATCAAAAAATAATGAAAACTGACCCCCATGAACCACACATCAAAAGAATTTTGTGAAAAAACTAAATGGTGGAGCCTTCAGGAGTGTAATTTTGTACACCTACTTCCATTCCCTCCACCTCTATATCCCCAGAAATTTTCGTCCCAGAGCAAAAATATAAGAATCTTTTTTGCTTACACACCAATAACATTAGATGGTATTCGGTGGAAGAGAAAGCCACAGGCTTAAACCTCGCCCCTTGGTTCACTACATATTCTATTGTGTTCTTTTTTTATGTTATATTTTGTTGAATGTATCATGTAGTTGACCAATAAAGTGTTAAATAATAATAATTGTGACAGGTGGACTCGGTAGTACATTTTGTTATCTTTGAATCATTAGAATGATTCTGTTCTGTCCCGGTAGCTCAGTGGTAAAGGCGGCACTGTGTGAATCCAGAGATTCCAGAGGTCGCGGGCTCGAAACCCAGGCGGGACATGCCAAGTTATCCTCCCATTTAGGATTTTTACCATTTACCACATAATAATACGTCTTGGGCTTACTGCTGAAATAATGGGACTTCATAATACTAATCGGGCAGTAAAAATAAGGCGATATTATATTATTATCTTATCATTTCAGATTCATAGTAAAAAGAGCATCTTTACTCCCCAAAAATGGACCCAATTCATGGGTGCTGTGTACTGTGTGCCATAATGAAATGCTTCTGTTCTCTTGGCTGGTGCTGTCAAAATTGCAGAGAAGAGCTAGACGATACTTGCAAGCTCATTGTTAAGCACAAATCGGAATGCCACGATGCGTCCTCTATGGAACCTTTCTTCATACAAGAGGAGTTGGACGACATTGCAGACTCTGAGGAACAGGAAGGGGCAATGAAAGAGTCAACCGACTCCCTGCTCGGACCTAATTCCGTCATCTCCTGGCTTTGGCATGGGGAGAAATAAGAGAACATAGAAGTTGACTGTTGATGCAGGTGCCCGAGGAGTGTGCGAACACCAGAGAGAGCGGATAAACAATCAATGCAAGTGCGGGTGTAGATTATGAAGAGGGGCAGATTACACAAGATGACTAAATGAGGTCCTACTGGATTCTCAGCATATCAAGTCCAGTATAATACACCACCATACGTGTCGAGTACAACTCGTACAGAACATAGAAGAGAGCATCAACAGTCAAATTGAATCAGAATTAGCTTCCAGTCGTCAATGTTAAGTAGAAAAAACACTAACACAGGCAAAAAAGGATTGATTTTACGGATATGACCCTCGGAACCCCATTCGGACTTGATTTAGGATGCGATTTGGACAATGCACTATGATGAATCTACACTACAAACAATAAAAATACACACAGAGTTATTTCAAAATTACCAGCAGAATGTTAACTTATAACAGGAAAATTAATGGACTGCCAAAACGGATAATCGCTCTAGGACCGTCTCTCGAATTTGATTTTGGAAGCTACTTAGACAATGGGATATGATGAAGCTACACTGCAAACAATAAAAATACACACAGAGTTATTTCAAAATTACCAGCAGAATGTTAACTTATAACAGGAAAATTAATGGACTGCCAAAACGGATAATCGCTCTAGGACCGTCTCTCGAATTTGATTTTGGAAGCTATTTGGACAATGGGATATGATGAAGCTACACTGCAAACAATAAAAATACACACAGAGTTATTTCAAAATTACCAGCAGAATGTCAACTTATAACAGGAAAATTAATGGACTGCCAAAACGGATACTCGCCCTTGGACCTCCTCTTGAATTTGATTTTGGAAGCTACTTGGACAATGGGATATGATGAAGCTACACTGCAAACAATAAAAATACACACAGAGTTATTTCAAAATTACCAGCAGAATGTTAACTTATAACAGGAAAATTAATGGACTGCCAAAACGGATACTCGCCCTTGGACCTTCTCTTGAATTTGATTTTGGAAGCTACTTGTACAATGTATTATGATGAATCTACACTTCAAACAATAAAAATACACACAGAGTTCTTTCAAAATTAACAGCAGCATTTTAATTTATTTTAAATTACTTTTTATAAAGAGAATATTGACGAACGACAAGTCTGGCTGGGGGACTATAAACAGGGAGTAGACTATCATTGGGTTGGTTCTGCGGGCCCTTGTCAATTATAAGCCTCCTTGTAAAGACAGTAATAGAAGTGCTGGGTCATTCCTCCACTGTCTGGCTACCATCGTTAACGATGATGCCACCCTATGATGATTCAATTCAATTCAATTCAATGTATTTATTTATTGTAATAATAAAACAGATGTTGACCTTACAATGGCTGATCAACATCCAATTACTTATAATCACATAACAATTTAAAAAAATGTTGATTTTTTTTTTTGATGTTGTTGTTGTTGATTAACGTTGATTGTTGATTAACGAACATTTTTTTAGAGATTTTTGCCATAGGCAATAACCCCGCCCTTTAGTTAGGACAGATGTTTTCAAATATTTTCTATTATTTTTCATTTTTATTGTATACAGGGTGTCCCACCAAACTTGGACACCTCAAATTACTCGGCCCCTGAAAGAGTTTTTGAAAAATAAAAAAATCTAGGGTACATGTGCTAATTATGCGGTTTCAGTTATGAAATTTTTTTTATACAGGGTGGTTCAAAAGTCAGAAATTGAGGTGTCAACTTTCGATTTTTAAATGGATCGACCTGAATTTTATTTGATAATTTTACTTCTAAATGATTCCCGAGTACTTTTTTAAACAAAAATATTACATACAGGGTGGTTTTTTTTCGACCAATTTTTTTTCTAAATCTTGAATAACTCAAGTTTGGTTAATTTTTTCGATAACAAGAATAGAAAGTGTTTGTGCAACAAATACACGCACTTTTAATTGGCATCAAAAATTTTTATACAGGGTGGTTCACAAGTGAAATAATGACTTGATTTTTTTTAAAACCGAGTTTTTTTAATTTTTTATTTAGGATTAATAATTCTCGTCTAATTTTACACATTTTTCGTTAGTCATATCGAAAAACAAAACTAAAGTGTTGTACAGGGTGAGACATAATTTTTTTGTAACACACTGTATATGGGCAGTCAAAGAGACGCAAATTAAATATAAAGACTAAATATGCAAGAAAAACTTTGATTTTTAAATAAACTAAAAAGTTATGGTGTTTTAACTAATATTGTCGCATGTACCACCCTGTAGATATTTTCTTAAACTATCATGTAGGTACTCTAAGTTGTATAAAATTCAACGAACACTTCGAATCATGTGGGAAAAACAAGTAAAAAACACGAATTTGAAGCCATTTTCAATTTGGTGTCCACACTGAATGATTTTAAAACTTGAAATAAAAAGTAGGTAGGTGTAGACACAAAATTGAGCATGGCGTTTTGAATTCATTTTTTTTCTTTCAGATTTGGACTCCTCGTTGAATTTTAGACAGTTTCGACTACCTATATGATGGTTTAAGAAAATATCTACAGGGTGGTCCATGCGACAATATTAGTTAAAAGACCATAGCTTTTTAGTTTAATTAATAATCAAAGTTTTTCTTGCATATTTAGTCTTTATATTTAATTTTGCATCTATTTGACTGCCCATATACAGGGTGTTACAAAAAACTTATGTCTCACCCTGTACAACATTTTAGTTTTTTTTTTCGATATGACTAACGAAAAATGTGTAAAATTAGACGAGAATTATTAATCCTAAATAAAAAATTAAAAAAACTCGGTTTTAAAAAAAAAACAAGTCATTATTTCAATTGTGAACCACCCTGTATAAAAATTTTTGATGCCAATCAAAAGTGCGTGTATTTGTTGCACAAACACTTTCTATTCTTGTTATCGAAAAAATTAACCGAACTTGAGTTATTCAAGATTTAGAAAAAAAATTGGTCGAAAAAAAACCACCCTGTATGTAATATTTTTGTTTAAAAAAGTACTCAGGAATCATTTAGAAGTAAAATTATCAAATAAAATTCAGGTCGATCCATTTAAAAATCGAAAGTTGACACCTCAATTTCTGACTTTTGAACCACCCTGTATAAAAAAAATTTCATAACTGAAACCGCATAATTAGAACATGTACCCTAGATTTTTTTATTTTTCAAAAACTCTTTCAGGGGCCGAGTAATTTGAGGTGTCCAAGTTTTTTCGATAACAAGAATAGAAAGTGTTTGTGCAACAAATACACGCACTTTTGATTGGCATCAAAAATTTTTATACAGGGTGGTTCACAATTGAAATAATGACTTGATTTTTTTTAAAACCGAGTTTTTTTAATTTTTTATTTAGGATTAATAATTCTCGTCTAATTTTACACATTTTTCGTTAGTCATATCGAAAAAAAAACTAAAATGTTGTACAGGGTGAGACATAAGTTTTTTGTAACACCCTGTATATGGGCAGTCAAATAGATGCAAAATTAAATATAAAGACTAAATATGCAAGAAAAACTTTGATTATTAATTAAACTAAAAAGCTATGGTCTTTTAACTAATATTGTCGCATGGACCACCCTGTAGATATTTTCTTAAACCATCATATAGGTAGTCGAAACTGTCTAAAATTCAACGAGGAGTCCAAATCTGAAAGAAAAAAAATGAATTCAAAACGCCATGCTCAATTTTGTGTCTACACCTACCTACTTTTTATTTCAAGTTTTAAAATCATTCAGTGTGGACACCAAATTGAAAATGGCTTCAAATTCGTGTTTTTTACTTGTTTTTTCCCACATGATTCGAAGTGTTCGTTGAATTTTATACAACTTAGAGTACCTACATGATAGTTTAAGAAAATATCTACAGGGTGGTACATGCGACAATATTAGTTAAAACACCATAACTTTTTAGTTTATTTAAAAATCAAAGTTTTTCTTGCATATTTAGTCTTTATATTTAATTTTGCGTCTCTTTGACTGCCCATATACAGTGTGTTACAAAAAAATTATGTCTCACCCTGTACAACACTTTAGTTTTGTTTTTCGATATGACTAACGAAAAATGTGTAAAATTAGACGAGAATTATTAATCCTAAATAAAAAATTAAAAAAACTCGGTTTTAAAAAAAATCAAGTCATTATTTCACTTGTGAACCACCCTGTATAAAAATTTTTGATGCCAATTAAAAGTGCGTGTATTTGTTGCACAAACACTTTCTATTCTTGTTATCGAAAAAATTAACCGAACTTGAGTTATTCAAGATTTAGAAAAAAAATTGGTCGAAAAAAAACCACCCTGTATGTAATATTTTTGTTTAAAAAAGTACTCGGGAATCATTTAGAAGTAAAATTATCAAATAAAATTCAGGTCGATCCATTTAAAAATCGAAAGTTGACACCTCAATTTCTGACTTTTGAACCACCCTGTATAAAAAAAATTTCATAACTGAAACCGCATAATTAGCACATGTACCCTAGATTTTTTTATTTTTCAAAAACTCTTTCAGGGCCGAGTAATTTGAGGTGTCCAAGTTTGGTGGGACACCCTGTATATATAGTTTTTTTCATTTTTCCACTGTTAAAATTATTATTTGTATGTACATAATGTCCCTTTGTATCTAATAAAGAATTGTATAATAATAATAATAATAATAATAACAGTTAGCTATCTCACTTACCACTGGACCACACAGCAGGATCAGATATGACAGTCGGTAACTTCTCCACTGTGATGTGCCGGTTCAGGCTGTGCACCTCAGTACTTGGCAGTTTCAGCACGACCATATCCGTGTCCAGTCTGTGGTATGGCACGTCCGAGGCGTTCACCAGAGGTTTTATGGGGAGGTATACCGCCAGGTTGTCCAGGGATATGGAAAGGATGAGACATTTCCAGATGTTGTAGTGTCTGAGCAGGCTAGACTTCTGGGAGACAATAAAAAATGTAAAAGTTAAGTCTGTATTGTTTATTAGTTTGTATGCCTTGTTAGGACATTAGTATTGTCGTTTGGCTTACTCTAAAGTACATCTAAATGATTTTATGCCCATAAAAAAAAAAATATGAGTTTAAGCAGTGAGTAACGAACAGTGGTGCTATTTTACCAGAATATAAATTAATAAAAGAAGAAAATAAATAAGGCCGAAGTATAAAACAGGATTAGATTTCATCCAAGGACACTGTCTTTTAAATTGGGCTCTAGTTTTTATTTATTATTTTTCATTTTTTTTTTTACACTTCATTTTTTTATACAAAACAATCAACAATAAATTATTAACAGAGATGAAAAAAATTAACAATATTTACAAAATAAAATATAGAAAAAAAATATTTAAATTTACATTTGTCTTGCAATCCGGGGCAAAGTTAATGCCTTAGGCATTCTCTGCCTCTTAACCCTGGATACAAGATACATAGCAGCTCAGTGGTTAAGCATTGGCTTGGTTCTGGGGGCCCTTGTCAATTATTAGCCTCCTTGTAAAGACAGTGGTAGAAGTGCTGAGTCATTCCTCCACTGTCTGGCTACCATCGTTCACGATGCCGGCACCGTATGATGATGATGATCAAGTTAAGTGTAAAATTAGGTCTAACTTACCGATGGCTCTGTAGTGTCCATTCCCTTGGCGCCAGATGGTTCTGGAAACAAAGGCGGGGAGCTGAACACAGAGTCCTGCTCGGGGGGCGGGGCTACCGGGGAGGAGGCGTGGTCTAGAGACACAGGAGGCGTGGCGAAGACACCCGAGGAGGTGGAAGCACCACTCGACACTTGCCGAGATAGACCGAGTCTGCACGAACAAGAGAAATTGAAGACATTTTTGATTACTTTTTTTAAAGTTCATCGAAAATCACTTTTCATTTTTATTTACAAGGCAATTAAAATTACAGGTGATAGACTTGATTCATCCCACTTGCATGAGTTTATAGATAGACTTGATCCATCCCACTTTTGATTACTTAATTTTGGATTATCAAAACCATAAACAAAAGGTTATTGACTGTGACATTCGCAAAATGTAATTATTATTTTCCGCCAAAATTTTACGTTTTTTTTCCCAATGTGGAGCGTTTTTTTCCATGTGCCTAAAATCCACATGAGCCAGGACCCGGCAGTCACATCTCGACCCGGCCATTAGAACTGAAGGTTAGGCAGTAGAAAATGCTTTGACCATTAACCTTGCCTGGTGGTTACCTTCCACTAAAGGGTATTATTATTATAACTAGTTAGTAGTCACCGTGGCCGAGTGAGTTAGAGCGCTAGGCATTGCACGTACGGTGACCTGGGTTCGATCCCCAGCGGGGCAGGATTTTTTCTGCTCTGTACTTGAATGTTCGGGGTCCACTCATACCTCGTGATGAAAAATGAGTAGCTGCTTTGATGTTAGCAGCGACCAGTGGCAGAATTAAAGGCAAAAATAAGATATTGGGATATTAAAGATACGGAAATGTCCTATAATTCTGCGCTACCCACTAAAATTATGATGTAATAACACAGAGAAACACATTATTATTATTATTATTATAAGTAGTTCAATACCGACACTTCGTCCCCAGAAATGCTCTGTTTTCCGTGGCTGGTTTCCGCTTCGGAATTCAGAGAACTTGTCTCTTACTTCACATCTGGACCAAGAGCCGGCCACAAATAGAGACTGAGACAAGACACTGAGCTAATTGCGCAATTAGCTCAATGGTTAAGCACTCACTTGCCATGCGGAAGGCTCCGGGTTCGATCCCCCGTGCCGACAATAATTTATATTCTTAATTTGATTACAATTGTTTGTAATCGGTGCGCTCGTGTTGACCCAGCACTTAAATGGGAATATTGTGTCACTTCTCGCCCATCAGAGGGCAGGCATACTACGGGATGGGCAGGCTACAACACAGACCACAAGCGTCTACAGTAGCTCCTATTTCATGGCTACGAAATAAAAAAAGGCTGTGAAACACTCATCTTAAAAGAAAGACACTTACCCGGAACTATGCCGTGTGTTCGCAGCATCCTGGAAGACACACTCCTCAGACTTGGCGGCACCGAGTGCCAGCTTCTGCCAGCTATTCACCATCTCGTACAGGTGGACATCGCCCAGAGCAGACACCCCTCTCAGCTTGACCACCAGAATGGGCGGAACCTTTGCGCAGGGGTGATTTTCAAGGGGAGGGGCCACGTCGGGAGAAGAATTTGACGTAGCATTTTCCTTACAGAGAGACGGAATTTGGACTAGAAGTGAGAGAACTGGGAGGGAATTACTTTCTGGTTTTTGGCCCGACTCTGAAAATATGTTCCTTGTTGATTGAGAAGGACTCGACAATTTCACATCTTGTTGACAGGAACTTTTTTCTAGTACATTTTCGGATTGCAGAATATTGTTGACGTATTTGATTTGGTTGAGATGGTTTCGCCTATGTATGTGTCCGGATAGGGAGGTCGCTGTCAGGTTTAGACAGGTGTACAGGGAGGAGTGGACGCATTGGAAAGCGACGCTAACTAGTTGAAGACTAACTGTGCGCTGATCTGAAAAATCAAATTGGAAGAAGTTTTTTTTTTTTTAAGTTATCATATTTGTGTACCTAAGTCACTTTTGTGATACCACAGCTACTCAAACTAGCTTTACCAAATCTACGCTGAAACCGGGACTTCAAACACCGACCTCCAGGTTACAAGTCCACCGCCTTATCGATAAAGCTACTGAGGTCGGAAATACTTTTTTTTACTGTGGGTGCAGCACCAAACTGTTCCCTTTTCCTGGCAGTTTAAACAAACTCTCATTTATTGGTTTTATGAAATAAAGGAAGAATGGATCATGAATTGTATTTCGCTCAGTGGGAAACTGGCCTAAAGTCAATCTTTCAGTCTTGTTCTTGGAGGATAAATAGAGTATTGTATTGTTTTGTGTTGTATTGCATTGTATTGTATTGTGCTCATCAGAGACCCAGCCCCCAGACGTAATTAAATAGAGATATCATGCGATATTGAAATACAAAATAATGCACAAAAAAGTTTTGATTTAGTTTTAAATACTCAGAAACTCTCAATGAAATACACAGAAATCCAATATTGACTAAAATCTCTTGGCTAAGCTTTGCTATTGCCACATACAGGGTGAGCCTAAAGTTTCATCCCACCCCTGATATCTCGAGAACCACGCAAGATGTCGACAAAATACGTTTAAAATGAACTCAGATTTGATAGCGTTCTCTTTAAGAATCTTGAGCTGGTGCCCGCCCAGCTTACACAACTAGTCCTAAATCCCTCAAGCAACGTCCAGCGAGGTGAAGACTTCGTGATACTGGCATTCCGACCCAACCCAGGCTGGGTGAGATTAATGTGAGTAGCAGGTTTGTGAATTCCTGCGAATGGAGGGTAACACCTCCGTCGTGATATGACCATGCAGTTGAAAGCGACGTTATACCCACAAAAAAAACATCAATCTCTTGAGACATGAGACATTTTTCAATGAAAAGTTTGATCATTGATATGGAAATAAAAAGAGTGAAGGGAAGAAATATAAATTTAAAAATCAAGTCGCAAACAATTCAGATATAAATGAAAGATAATCTTTATTTTCACACCCTCCTCATATTCCTCTTTTAAATCAAAATAAAATGCAATAACTATTCTTCACAATCACTATTCTTCAATCGGTTTCCATTCCTTTTCTGTTAGGTATTTGGCACACGTTTCTATATTTGCTCAGTAATGTCTCCTTGTTACCATGTGACTGTGATATTTAACATTCTTCCATTTTCAAGGTACGTCGGATTCCATTTCATAATCTGTAATGTATTTTTTTTTATTCATAACATAACCATATCGTTCTATTATTATTATTATTAACCATTGATACGTAAAATAATAATATTTATGTGAATTAATATTATTTATTATTAAAACGCTAAAACCCGTATTCCTTTCAGCCAATTTTTTAGGAGAATTCATTTTCAGCCAAAAAATTGCCTACACGGTCCCAGCCAGGCTGGGCATGGATCAACTTTAAAATCTTAAATAGAATGATAAGTCTTGTGGCGTATTTTTTAAAGGTCTTATCGAGAGAAGACCATTGCAACAAATTTTAGTGATCTACGACTTACCGTTCTCGAGATACAGGACGTCTTGCGTAATATCCATATATTTTGACCTGTAACTCGTTAACCGTAAAATAAAGAAAGATGAAATTTAATGATAATAACTCCTTATGGCAAGACCTTTCGAACAAGTTACAACTTGATTTGTTTTTTAGTTAAACAATTTTTGAATGTTCGTCCGGCTGGCTGACGAAACCGACCAGAAACTAACATCAACAGAATAAGTCGAGTTATAGCGTTTTCGAAAGGTTTCGTCATAAGGAGTTATTACTAACAAATTTCATTATTCTGGAATTTACGGTTTACGGTGATATATAAATCAAAATATATGGATATTACGCAGGACGTCCGACCCTGTATCTCGAGAACGGTATATCGTAGCTCACTGAAATTTGTTGTAAAGAAATTTTCTCGATTAGACCTTAAGAACAATGTGCCACAAGTCGTACCACATACCATTCTATTTAAGATTTTAAAGTTGGTCCATGCCCAGCCTGACTGAGGCCGTGTAGGCAAAAGAAAAAAATTGCTGAAAATTAATCCCCAAAAGGAATACGGGTTCTTGTGTTTTTTGATATTTTGAGTGGTCCTCGAGAAATGCAGGCTTCGGTGAGACTTTATGGAGGCCCTGTATACATCTGATAATACCTACACATGAGAAAGCATGTATTTCTTCAAAATTTGTAAAAGGTCAATAAATAAGCGAGTAATATTAGTGCAATAATGTGGTTCCATTCACAAAAAAAAAAAAAAAATGCATACATTGGTTTTTATGAAAATTCCCGAGTCCCCGAACTAATCTTATTATTTTTTTTTTATTATTATTTTTAAAGATGAGTTTCACAGCCTTTTTTATTTCGTAGCCATGAAACAAGAGCTACTGTTGACGCTTGTGGTCTGTGTTGCAGCCTGCCCATCCCGTAGTGTGCCTCCCCTCTGATGGGCGAGAAGTGACACAATACTTCCCATTTAGGTGCTGGGTCAACACGAGCGCACCGGTAGGTATCACTTACAAAGAACTGTAACCAAATTATGAATACAAATTTTTGTCGGCGCGGAGTTTCGATTGACAGGATTGCTGTATATTACTCACACAATACATGATGTTTTCACAAATGTGTGGAATATTTCAATAGAAAACACATCATTATTCCGGACACGGAAAGTAAATGGTCCATTAGTTAAAACTTAAATATTCATCTCTTTTTAACACAAAACCTTCATGTAACCGTGCACTGGTAGTCAGGTGGTTAACGGGCTAGTCTGGTAATTCAGGTAGTGTATGAATCCGTTGGTTCGAATCCCACCCAGTGCATGTTACTTCCGAGAAATTTCTAATATTAGAAATTGGAAGTATTAGTTCGTTTTTTTTTTCCTCATTTGTTTGAGTTTGTGACCAAATAATAATAAGACTCTGAGGGTTATGTGGTAGAAAGTGCTTTGAGCATTAACCTCGCCTTTAACCATTAACCTTTCACTAAAGAGTATTATTATTATTATCTAACTCTAAACTTTTGGACCTGGGTTCGATTTGCATTTAGAGTAAACTTAAGTGAGGGTGGTAAAATAGTTTAAAGAATTTTAGAGCAAACACTTGTTCAAGATCTAAATACATTTACCAAATAGATCTGAATCCACCAATCTATCAGACAAAGTTTTATGTTAGTAGAAATTTTAGACAATTTTTTGACTCTGTATAAATTTAATGGTCATACAATTATTGTTTTTTTTTAATATGATGGCTCAAATGTTGGGAAAACTTGTTGAAATTTTAAACCAGTATTATTTTTGTGAAAAAGTCATTTCTATTAAAATTTCTTTACAATAGCAAAAAACTAAATCCGTCTCCTAAGAATAAAAACATCACCATGTTTCGTTGGATTCGCAACCGCTACGCTCAGATGAAATGGCCGTGGTTCAAGAAGCATGAACGTGTTGACAGAGCCTCCGACATGCAAGAGACAATAGACGAGAGACTCGCAACCATGCTTGGCCAGGTCGAGCAATTAGAGGATCTGAAACTGCAAATGGCGCAGGTCTGCAAGGATGCGACATGGTATCGCTACGTCCTCAAGGATATGCTGCGGCGAAAAGAACGCACTTGGTCCTACATTCGCGCTCAGCAGGATCGAGACTGCGAGGACCGCGAGCTGATTGAGACATGGACTGACATGGCATCCGCATTGGACGATCAGATTGACATCGTCAAGGCCAAGTATGCGGAGATTCGCCAGACGTCCAAGTATCTGTTTGCAGTGTCTCGGGACATGCTTGATGCAGGTCCAAGTCAATGAGGCAGCATTGACGGAAAATGGGAAGGTTTTTTGGTTAGAACAGCAACTAGTATGATTCATAAGGACAGGCGAATTGATGACGCAAAAAAAACTAGTGATATGTTTTTTGGCTCAACATTAGCAAATGGCTCACCGATTCAACATCAAGAAACCATATTTGGTTCTTCGACAAGCAATCAGAAAATATCTCGAAAGATTCAAAATCAAATTGTGAATATGGGTCTTTGACAAAAAATCAGAAAATGGAACAAAGATTCAAAACGAAAATGTGAAAATGAGTCTTTGACAAAAAATCAGAAATGGAACAAAGATTCAAAATCAAAATGTGAAAATGAGTCTTTGACAAAAAATTAGAAAATGGAACAAATATTCAAAATCAAAATGTGAATATCGGTCTTTGACAAAAAATAAGAAAATAATGGTACAAAGATTCAAAATCAAAATGTGAATATGGGTCTTTGACAAAAAATAAGAATATGGAACAAAGATTCAAAATCAAAATGTGAATATGGGTCTTTGACAAAAAATAAGAAAATAATGGAACAAAGATTCAAAATCAAAATGTGAATATGGTACTTTGACAAAAAATAAGAAAATGGAACAAAGATTCAAAATGATAATGTGAAAATGGGTCTTTGACAAAAAAAAAAATAGAAAATGGAACAAAGATTCAAAATGAAAATGTGAATATGGGTCTTTGACAAAAAATTAGAAAATAATGGAACAAAGATTCAAAATCAAAATGTGAATATGGGTCTTTGACAAAAAATAAGAAAATAATGGAACAAAGATTCAAAATCAAAATGTGAATATGGGTCTTTGACAAAAAAAAATCAGAAAATGGAACAAAGATTCAAAATCAAAATGTGAATATGGGTCTTTGACAAAAATCAGAAAATGGCACAAAGATTCAAAATCAAAATGTGATTTCTGATCGACTTCAATTGAGAATTGGAAATGATTGGACAGTTAGCAAGTTTGCAGAAATGATGGTGTGTGTCCCCGTCCTCCCTTTATTGTAGGACTTGTTCAATATAAATACTTTTAATTTTATTAAAATCTATGTTTTCTTATTCATCCCCTTAATATTTTTTTGTTGAATCTTCAAAATTAATTTTATTCTCGAGAAAGACCAAAATGACTTCCTTTATTCACTCCAAATTCATACAATGCTTTGTGCACTCTAAAATCTAAATGATATTTTCCCCCGGTCATATTTTGGATAGATTTTAGAATGTTTTCTTGTAGAATCTTAAAAAAATAATTCCGTACTCGAGAAAATATTTTCAGTTGACAAAGAACTTTATTTATTCATTCCAAATTCATACAATGCTTTGTGCATTCTAAAATCTAAATGATATTTTCCCCCGGTCATATTTTGGATAGATTTTAGAATCTTTTCTTGTAGAATCTTAAAAAAATAATTCCGTACTCGAGAAAATATTTTCAGTTGACAAAGAACTTTATTTATTCATTCCAAATGCATACTATGATTCGTGCACTCTTAATGATCTTTTTCTCCTACCATGTATTTTTATAGGAAATTTAAAAAATGACGATATCTTCTAATAGTCCATTTTTTTAGAAAAAATTCAGAGTTTCGAAACTTTACACTGTCGTTAGGATGCTTCTCCACTGAATTTTTCTATTAGCATTGTAAAATTCAAGTTTCTAGGATGTACCGTTCAGGCTGCAACCCGTAACAAACATAAATAAACATGGAGATTTCTAATAAGGAGAAAAACTTGAATTTGTGGTTGTTATTAGGTAAAAAAAATTACTCAAAAAAAAAGTCCTAAAAATTACTTCTGCCTTTACTCTAAATTCAACAAAATTCATTTCGGTAGTTTGGGAAAGACTCATCATCATATGTTTTCAATCCGAAGATTGGTTAGCAATATTTCTCCACTTATCTCTTTCTGAAGTGCATCTTTTCATTTCACAGTAAGATCTGCATCCCGCGTATTGTATTATTTGGTCCATGTATGATATCCTTGGTCTTCCTCTTCCTCTCGTTCCAGGTCTTTGTCCCTCAATAATGTTAACAAGGAAGGTGTTGTGTCGATAGATATGACCCATCCATTTATGTCTTCTTTGTTGAACTGTATTCCATATTGTTCTTCTCTCGTTCACCATATCCAGTACTCTTTCATTACTCACATGTTCTGTCCATTTGATCTTTTCCAATCTTCTCCAGCACCACATTTCGAAAGCTTCTATTCTTTTCTTGTCTGTCTTTGATATAGTCCATGTCTCTGATCCGTACAAGGCTACACTCCATACCAGGGTTTTTACCATTTGTTTTCTCAAATCAAGGCTCAAGTTGTTGGAGCAGAAAAGTGTTTTTTTGGATTGGAATGCAGCCTTAGCTTGCGCTATTCTCTGTTTTATATCCTTTGTACTCTTAGCGTCTTCCGTAATAGTGCTACCCAAGTATTTGAAACTGTTCTTCTGTTTCAGTTCATTGTTATTGACTCTGATGTTGATTTCGTCTACAGTATTCGAACACATTACTATTTCCGTCTTTTCCATATTGATTTTCATCTTGTATTTATGTAGTACTTCATTCATATATTCCAATGTTCTTTTTAGGTTGATTTCGTCAGGTGCAAGTACTGCAATATCGTCTGCGAACCTTAACATCTGGATTCTAGTTCCATTTAAAAGTATTCCGGTACAGCATTCTTTTATCTCGTTGATGGCCTTTTCAATATAGATATTGAACAGATATGGTGACAAGTTGCAGCCTTGCCTCACTCCTTTTTTGATTTTAGCTGTTTTTCTTATGCTATTCTTTACTTGGATACCTGCTACTTGATCTTTATAAAGATTGTAAATTATTCTTCTGTCTTTCTTTCCTATTTCGATTTCTTTCAGTATATCCATCATCACATTCCAATTCACATTATCGAACGCTTTTTGTAAGTCAACAAATGCTACATAGAGTGGTTTTTTTACTCTAATGCTCTCATCTGCAATCAGCCTTAGAGATAGGATGGCTTCTCTGGTACCTTTTCCATATCGGAAACCAAACTGGTCTTCACTTAAATTTACGTCTATTTTCCGTTCAATCCTTTTCTTGACGATATTTGTTAAAACCTTGGAGCTATGAGATAGTAGGCTAAGTGTTCTGTGATCTTCACATTTCTTTGATTTCGCTTTCTTTGGTATGAGTACAATTTCGCTTTCTTGAAAATCTCTTGGTACCATCCCAGTTTCATACATTTCCCTAATCATTGACAACATAAGTTCTTTCATGTCTTCGTCTAAAGCTTTTAACAATTCTGCTGGTATCTGGTCATTACCACATGCCTTTTTGTTTTTAAGGGATTTCAATGCAAGGTCAAATTCTTCTCTACTTATCTCTGGTTCGTCAATCTCTTCTTCTTCATCCATTCTCAGTTCTTGTAATTCATCTGTGTCATCATATAGATTTTCAATATACTGTTTCCATCTGTTCACGATATCGTTTTCATTTATAAGTAGTTTTCCATTTTCATCTTTGATTGATTCACTCATCATTTTCCTTTTCCCAAAATACTTCCTAATCATATTGTATCCTTTTTCTAATCTTCCGGACCTCATATTTTCTTCAACTTCTTCACATAATTCCTTAAGCCACTTTTCTTTTTCTATTTTTGCTTCTCTGTTGATTAGATTTTTCAGGTACCTGTATTTGATTTTTCCTTCAATATTGTTTGCATTCTTCACTTTCCTTCGTTCTTCAATTAGGTTAATTATCTTGTTTGTAATCCATGGTCTTCTTGGTAAGTTCTGTGGTGTTCCTAGTGCTTTTTCTGCAGCTTTTAATATAGAGCTTTTAAATACTGTCCATTTTTCATTAATGGTATCAGGGACTTCACTAATATTATTCAATTCTTCTTTAACATTTTCTTGATAACAGGATTTAAGTGAATCAATATTGAGTTTGGTTACATCAAATTTCTTTTTGTTGCTCACGTTTCTAAATTGTTTTCTTGACTTGAGTCTGAACTTCATCGAAACCAGATTATGGTCGCTATTAACATCAGCTCCTGGATAAGATTTACTTTGTAGAACACATTTTTGGTCTTTTCTTCTTGTTATGATGTAGTCAATCTGAAATTTTCTTTTGTCAGTTGGTCTTGTCCACGTATATCTTCTATTACTAGGTTGTTGAAACAGCGTGTTTGTGATAATGAAATCTTTCTCTTTGCAAAAATCGATAAGCCGCTGTCCTCTTTGATTTCTTTCTCCAAAACCAAACAATCCTGTGATATTATCATCTTTTCTACTTCCTCCCACAGACGCATTCCAATCACCAAGAATTATTAGTGAGTCTTTGTCGTTGACCAATTCTAGCAGTTCATCCATTTGCTCATATACCTCCTCTACTTTTTCCTCAGGGTATTTCTGCGTGTCACTTGTTGGAAAGTATGCTTGAATGATGGTGAGTTCTTCTTTGTCATTTATGTACAACTTGATTAGCATCAGTCTGTGGTTTAGCAATACAATACTTTTGACCCGTTTTCCCCATTCTTTGTTTAAAACAACACCCACTCCCCCAATATGTTTTTCATAGCCAGAATAGATGACTCTGTGGTTGATAGTCCAATAATCTGTAGGTTCTTCTTGCCTTACTTCACTTATTCCAACAATATCCATTTTCAGTCGTGTCATTTCGAGAATCAAATTTTCTAATTTTCCAGTTTTTCCCAGAGATCTTACGTTCCAAGTGCCAATTTTTAAAACATTCTGTTTTATGCTTTCTTTACGGACGGCTATATCTAAATCAGGGACCTCCCGGGAATCCGATTGAGGTCCTCTCCCGGATTTTTTTGAAGTAGATAGAGACATCATTGTAGAGAATTATTGCACGTGAGATTAATAATATGGAGGGTTCTCCTTGCCACCACATCGCAGTGTAGTAACCGTAATCTTGGATTCCAAAATCGCCTGCTACTATCTAAACTATAGCTGTACCGACAATTCATTGTCTCCACCTACAGACAGTACTATGACAGCTGCTTCCCGGTCATAGCTCATGCCGTTGTTCGAGTACTTCGAATCATCCGCCTTCAGGGAAAGAGAGTGCCCTCCATATACGTGCTCATCCGCCTTGAAAGCCGTTGACACTTGAATGGGTTCCTCCATTTATCTGGAGTTGATGATGTAGCCGCTCCTCTGGAGATCAGACGCTACGGAGTGGGTGTGCAATGGTTATGGCGCCAAAGACTCGCCTGACAGGGAAATGGGTGCTGGCGAGAATGGCACTTTATAGAGCTTGTAATTACCCAGTTACAAGCCCACCATCCTCTTTCTCACATTTCCCCCGCCTTGTCCAGGACTGCTTATTCAGGATTGCTCCCTTATTCACAGGACTAACACCCGTATTTATGAACAGCGAATTTTGTCGGAGCAATGTCTCAAGGAAGGTATTGGCCAATAAAATTAAAGGAAATCATGCTTCAGACCATGCTCAAACAGCGTTTTCTGTTCATAAATACGGCTGTAAGCTTCATGGAATAGGTCACAGATGATGACGTGAAAAATATTTTTTTATCACATATTTTGTGTCACTGATACCGGCTTCTAGGTTATGAATCGATCGCCTTGTACTCGTAAATCTACTGATGTCGGTTGGAAGGAAGTAGCTCTATAGCATTGATCACACATGAAGACGTTAAAAATAGCACCTACATCATTTGATATAAAGGCATACCTGGATATAATAAGACAACTCGAGGGACTGGAAATTTTTCTCTTATACCCAGATTTTTCTTATAAAGAGGTTTTTTTTCCCTTAGGTAATTTTTTTCCGTGGGGGTTTTTTTCTCTTAGGAGAGGTAAATTTAACCTGGAAATTGTTCTCTTACATGTACATCCAGTTCTCTTATATGCTACCCTGAAGTAAAATCATGTGACAGTTCCGGGGTTTTTCCTATGCTAGATGTTAAAACAAGTTCTTTTATAAGCAGGTTTGCCTGAATTCCAAATCCCAAAATGACCCCATTTGGTATTTGGACCACATAATAATACATCGTAGGCTTACTGCTAGAAAAATGAGAATAGCCGCCATGACAATCTACAAGAACCTAGAACCTAGATTGTTGACCTAGAAGATAAACCTGATTTATTTTTACAAAACCATTAGAACAATATTATTTTTATTTTAATTATCTTTACATTTATTTATATTTCTTTATTTTTAACCCTTCACATCATTAATTTCTTATTAGGATGCATACTATTATGTACCTAATTAATTGTTGATGTATTTTGAGAAAAAAAATAGTCCTAAAAGGACAGAATAAATAATGCGATATTATTATTCATGGAATTGATCACAAATGAAGGCGTTGAACACATTCTATCATTCACCACAAGCATACTCATTTAATTTCCTTTCATAAAGCCAAGTCTTCTTATAGGTTTGGGTTGCCCATACACCTCAGCCACATTGTGTGTGGAAGATTTAGCTTCGTTATCTAATCAAGTTTAAGCTTCTCAGAAAGTTTGAGAAGCCTTTTGATTAGATTGTGTTGAATAAGTGCTTCTCTTGGGTTCAGGATCCCAATGATGCTTATTCTCCATTCTGAGAGGATATACTCACTGTAATCAGTGGTCTCCTGAGACAGCCATGTTCGCTGCTGAGGTCCAGGTGCTTTCCCCAGGACTGTCGACAGCGACGTCAGCACGTGTGACGTCACGTGGTAGGTCTGCAAGTTGATGTGCAGCTGCACAGAGTCCACAGTGCAGTCTAGTTGCACGTTCTTGTTGGAGAGAGAGAACTGCAAGTCCTGGGTGGGTGCATTAGTCATCTGGGCATGGATATGCAATAACAATCAATATATTCACAAAGCTCACAAAACACTTGTGATGTCAATTAAATAAATGAATCTTTGAACGGGACAAGCACATGAATTTATGTCACGCAAAATTTAAAATTATACCTAAGAAGTGTGGAAACAACCCCCACCGGCCTACATCGTGGCGTCCTCAGCGCTAGTATCACAAAGGAGTCTCCTCTCCTCGTCCCTCACCCGTATCAAATGTAAACATAAATATATCAAAAAGTAAACATAAACATAAATAGACCGCGAGAAATATTCTACTCCTTTGCGATGGTGTCGCGCTATGTGGCGTTTCCATGCAACTGGGGTTCGTTTCCTCACTTCTTAAATCTACACGCTATGATTATACCATAGCGTGTAAAATTAAGAAGTGTGGAAACGAACCCCAGTTGCATGGAAACGCCACATAGCGCGACACCATCGCAAAGGAGTAGAATATTTCTCGGGGTCTATTTATGTTTACATTTGATATATTTATGTTTATGTTTACATTTGATACGGGTGAGGGACGAGGAGAGGAGACTCCTTTGCGATACTAGCTCTGAAGACGCCACGATGTAGACCGGCGGGGGGTGGTTTCCACACTTCTTAATTCTACACGCTATGATTATACTATTAAAAAAAATTTTTTGTGATATTATGTAACAATTTTAGAGGGTAGCGCAGAATCATAGGAATTCACCACTTTAATATACAATGTCTTGTTTTTGGCCTATAAATCTGTTCGCTGCTTCACATCACAGTAGCTACTCATTTTTCCTGACAAGGTATGAGTAAGATCAAATATGGCCCTCGGTCTAGGGTACACAGGGGGCGAATGCTGTAACTGTGTGCACCTAGATAATTCTGGACAGGCGGGTCCACGTGCACGTGTATGCGCACGTTCCCGGGGGCTGGTAACATTGCATGCTGCATGCTAGTATGTAATGGCTGAGTTCTGCCCAGGACCGGGTGGTCGGTATATCCCACATTGAACACTTTGCGTACTGTGCACATCCTGAATTTACGTTTGTTTGCTCTCACAGGGGAAATGAGATTTTTCAATCTCTGACAATTCGATAAGCCCTGTTCCCTGGATTCTTTTTAGCAACTAACAATTTAATATCACCAGGATCAATCAAGTACGCAAAGGGTTCTCAATATACTAATCAGATATTGAAATCTGATGAACAGATAATATACATTTGATCTTATACTTACAGGTTGAGCTAGTGATAACCACACCTAAGCCAAGGTTATGTATATGCCGAGGGCTGAATGGTCAAGGGGTTAAACTTGATCGCTAATATACACCTCTGAATACCTGGGGCCCTTCAGAGTATTCACCCTTACCTTGGAAAGCGGGGCGCTTCCCTGGTGGACCTCCTCATCCCTTGCTTCTCGTGGGAACAACTATGAACCCCCCTTCAAATCAAACTCAACCCAATCCTCCTTTAAATCCTAACCCCTCTATATCCCCCTCAGCAGTGGAAGCTCAATCTGAGCAGGTCACTGCTGAGACTCCTATTCTTCCCACTTCATCTGAAACTACAGAATCTCTATCGATGGCTGTAGATTCAGATGAAGAAATCTTGCAAGAAGCCAGTGCGCAGGCTTGCAAAGATTTAAACATTGCAGTTACTGAAGACAGTTTGTCAGACAGTAACACAAAAAATGCAACAAATAAACTTGGTAGACTCTCGTTGAAACCAAAGTTAACACTTTCCCAAACCAGAAAGCTCAAAAAAGCAAGAAAGATGGCTGCGGGAACTTGGACACTGGAGAAACCAGGGAAGAGTAGTACTTCTTCAACGGCATCTCCAGTGGTAAAAACCTCTGAAACTGCTCTTAAAAGACAGAGATCAGAGGATAGTACACCATCAAAAGACGCTGATAAGAAGAAACTTAAGGTTTCTTATAGCGCTTCACTCAAGACCATCAAGATGGCAGCATGGCTGGAAGGATTTCCTGAAAGCAAGCTGTCAGAAGATGATCTGAGTGACCTGCTGGAGAAGATGGAGGAACACATTAGACCATTGGAAGATGGTAATGGTCCTCAATTCTTCAATAGCAGGATTGAAAATGGTGCGTTTGTAGCCACATGCTCAAACATACCTACACAGAAATGGTTCATAGACTGTGTAGGAAAAATAAAAGAGTGGAAGGGTATCAACTTGCTGGTGGGGGACGCAAGATTGGTACTTAACACCACTAAAGTAATTACAAGATTGCCGGCTGCTCTTAACAGCCGAGCAATAGAAACTATTCTCCAGAATCTGAATGTCCAAAACAAGGGCATTAATACAGAAGACTGGAAAATAATTAACACAAAAGCAGAACCCGTTGGTAGAACTGTTGTGTTTCTACTCAATGAAGAGGAGCTGAGGAAGCTAAAGGACAGAGGGCTTTCGCTCTTCCTGAGCTTCTTCAAGATCAGCTTCTCTATAATTGAGAAGAAACCCAAGCAAATGCAGGATGGTGGTGAAGGTACTTCAAGCCAACATCCAGCATAAAAAGCTTGCCACTGCCCAACTTGTTCAGACATTCCAGGTAATGGACCTGGACTTTGTCCTTGTCCAAGAACCTTGGTGTGTTAAGAACAAAGTATGTGGGCTGAAAGAATCTGGGGGTTTTCTAATATATGACAAAAGGATGTTAGAAACCCCTCGGACCTGTATCATACTCCACAAGAGACACAACACTAGCTTCTTAGTGCTTCAGGAATTCTGTGGGAAAGACCTGGTTGCAGTGAAGCTAAAGTACAAAACACATGGAGGAGAACATGAAGTCATTATCGGCTCGGCATACTTTCCCCATGACTCACCCAGACCACCACCCACGATGGAAGTGCAACAGCTGGTCCAGTATGCACACGAGGAGAACATCCAGCTAATCCTTGGCTGTGATGCAAATGCGCACAACGTCATCTGGAACAGCACAAATACCAACGAGAGAGGAGATCATCTCCTGGACTTTATGGTAAGTAACAACCTATTCTTGTTAAATAAGGGAAACAGACCAACTTTTATTACTGTTAACAGAAAAGAGGTTTTGGATATAACTTTGTGCACTCAGCACATTTCAAACTCTATCTCAAAGTGGGAGGTTTTGAAGGAACCATCTCTGGCTGACCATCAACACATCTACTTTGAAATAGAGGGAAGTACTAAAGAACAGGGAATATATAGAGATCCTCGCAGAACTAACTGGATTAATTTCCGGCAGACTCTCGAAGAAACTATTGGCCCTGTAAATAATAATATTAAGAATCATAGGGAACTTGATGAGTATGCAGAACATCTGCAAGATACTCTGAAAGTAGCCTATGAAATTAACAATCCACCAATCGTGAAAACCTGTAAAGGTAGAACAAGATGGTGGAATGCGTCATTAGCTCAGCAAAGAGCAAATGTTAGAAAACTTTTTCGAATAGCTATGAAGTACAACGTGTGGACGGAATACCGATCAGCACTTACAAAGTACAACATAGAAGTTAGAAAAGCAAAAAGGATATCATTTAGAAACTTCTGTGGAACTATAGAGAACACAGTAGAAACAAGTAGACTAAATAAAATCCTAAAAACAGTTCCAATAAATCCTATTGGAACCCTACTAAACTCTAATGAAGAGTACACAAAAACAGGAAAAGAGACAATGAAAGTTTTACTAGACTGTCACTTCCCTGGATCCTACGAAAGAACAGACACTCAAACTGGAACTCCTTGGAGAAGACCAGAAAAAGAAGACTGGAAATTCGCGAGATGGCTGATTACAGCATCTTCAATCAAGTGGGCCATTCACACATTTGGCGCATTTAAAAGTCCAGGTGTAGATGGTATATTTCCTTGCATGTTACAGGAATCACAGGATATACTAATACCTCACCTGGTATATATATACAGAGCTAGTATAGCAATGGGATACCTACCTTTCGTTTGGAGACAAGTTAAAGTTATCTTTATACCGAAACCAGGCAAAGGACATTATGGTCAGGCAAAATCATTTAGACCTATCAGTCTCAACTCCTTTGTCATGAAGACCATGGAGAAAATTATTGACAGGAATTTGAAAGACATGTTAAAAGCAAAAGCTCTTATACATGAGAATCAATATGCCTATCAAGCGGGCAAATCAACAGAGACAGCCCTACACAAACTAGTACATTCAATTGAGAATAGCTTGGCACATAAGGAAATTGCCCTTACAGCATTCCTAGACATTGAAGGTGCGTTTGATAACACATCCTTCAAATCAATAATTAAAGCTGCGGAAGAGAAAGAGATCAATTCATCTCTAATTAGATGGATTGAAACTATGCTCAAAGGCAGAATAATTATAACAACCATACATGAAGAAACATTAGCAGTGGAAACCACGAAAGGATGTCCACAGGGTGGTGTCTTATCGCCCATTTTGTGGACTCTCGTGGTTGATTCACTGCTGATAGAACTCAATGGAATGGGATTCCTATCTCTAGGTTATGCAGATGACATTGTCATAATAATCCTAGGGAAATACATGGAAATGAGCTTAGATCTAATGCAGCAAGCTTTGACAGTAGTTGAAAACTGGTGCATTAAAGAGAGTCTAAGAGTCAACCCCTCAAAAACTACCCTTGTTCCTTTTACGAGGAAAGTCATGAAGGGAAATGAAAAAACACCAACATTGTTTGGTACAGAACTCATAATGGCTAATGAGGTTAAGTATCTTGGAGTTACACTTGACAAGAAACTGACCTGGAATAGTCATATTGAAAAAGTTGTAAACAAAGCGCAGATCTGCATGAATACATGCAGAAGAACCTTTGGGAAATCTTGGGGTCTAAAACCAAAGATGGTTTACTGGTTGTACACCATGGTAATTAGACCATTAATTACCTATGGTTCCCTTGTGTGGTGGCCAAAGGTAGAACAAGTTACAGCAAAAACCAAGATAGGCAAGATACAAAGGCAGGCTTGTCTAGGTATTACTGGAGCTATGAGAACCACACCCTCCCTAGCACTAGAAGCAATACTAGACCTTCCCCCTCTTGATATTTATATCAAAGGGATGGCTAGAGCAGCTTCATATAGACTAGAGTGCAATAATCACTGGAAACCCAAAAACCCCCATTTGGGACATGTCAGAATAAACTCCATCGTAAAAGATGAAAGGCTTCTTATGATCTCAGATTATATGCCAAAAAAACACATATTTACCTCTCCAGTAGAACTAGTAATACACTCTAGAGAACACTGGAGAACAAAGGAAAAAATGAAAAAAGGTGATGTAGTATGGTATACTGACGGATCCAAAACCAAGGATGGGACAGGAGCAGGAATATTTGGCGTACATCCCAAGAAACAAATTAAAGTAGGCTTGGGAAAACATGCCACAGTATTTCAAGCTGAAGTCCTAGCCATCCTTATAGCTGTGCAGAAAAGCATTGAAATGAGATTCTTTAAGAAAGACATTAAAATACTATCTGACAGCCAAGCAGCAATTAAAGCTATAACATCATACCAAATAAGTTCAAAACTTGTTTGGGAATGTAGAAGATCCCTCGAAAGATTAGCCAGAACCAATAGTATCCAGTTAATCTGGGTACCAGGACATACTGGTGTAGAAGGAAATGAAAAAGCTGACCAACTTGCAAAAGCTGGATCAGAAACAATCTATATCGGACCAGAACCTGCTCTTGCCATACCTAAATGTATAGTAAAAGGAGCTATAACTGACTGGATCCGAGATAGACACAAAAAGGACTGGAAAAATGTCATAGGACTTAGGCAATCTAAGGAAATGATAAAAGAGCCTCTAAAAACAACAACCCAAAAACTCACTAGTCTGGGTAGGAAAAACATCAGAGAAATAGTTGGTCTACTAACAGGCCACTGTTCCCTGAGAAAACACTTAAACACCATTGGGGTATACAATGGCACAGTTGAGTGTAGAAAATGTCTTGAGAGTGAGGAAACGGCCACTCATATCCTACTTGAGTGCCCAGCACTTGCACTCACAAGACTCCAAACTCTTGGATATCCAGGGCAAGAGTTGGAAACAATACACTCGGAACCCATAAAACACCTGCTAAACTTCTTAAGGGCAGCAGATGTCTTCGAAAGTGAAGAGTGAGCAGAATGGGGTGCAATAGTTCTAAATAATGGACGCAGCACACAGGAATTTCTTCTATATGTAGAAAAGACCCCCAGTAAATATGTAATGTAATGTAAAGATCAAATATCGTGAGAACTTGGTCTTTTTCTATATAAGTCACTAAAACCTTGGGAAATTGCAAGCTAACCTGGCTTGTTAGGTTTGGCTTGTCAGTTCTCTGGTTATAGTACTTATAGTCCTCTAGCGAAACACTGGTTTAACGTCCCCAAGCCAAACCTCGGACATTAATGTGGGTCAAATCTGATTCCGGTACATGAGAAGTTACTTACATCCTGTGATCTACTGAACAGGTTGCAGAAGTTAGCCACCTCCTCCTCATGAAACTGATTGCTAGTTATCACCGCGCTCAGCTTCGGTGCTGACAAAACTGGTTCCAGCTGTTTCTTTGTGTCGTCTCCTGTTTTTATGGCGGAACAGGTGATCACTGCAACATCTGAGAAGGGGAAAAAACAGAGGGATTGAATTATATGTAGGTATATTGAATTTATATTTGCCAGATGCATGTTTATTTCGTCAGTGCGCGGACAAAACGGAGACCTACCTATCAAGCTCGCCGGGAGGCGAGCGCTCGTCAAGTAGCGCCAGCTAACCGGTCTATATTAACACGAAACAGAGTTCATATGTATTTTTTCCCACCCTGGAACCTGAGTTAGAGCCCATACCTCGTAAAATAGTCTAACCATGCTATTGAATGTAAGCGGCCACAACGGAGTCCCGAAAATTGTCTATATCAAGCTGTAGGGACCAGGGTCTGGGGTATAGGCCAGGGTCCTCGTTGTGGCCGCCTACTAAGTGAGCGGCCACAACAACAAACCAAGATATAAGAGAAATTAAAGGACCGAAAAAAAATTCTCTTATATTCAGGTTTTTCTTATAAATAGGTTATTTTTCGTTACAGAGAGGTTAATTTGAACTGAAAAATCTTCTCTTATATTCAGATTTTCTTATATCCACAGGTTCTGCTATAATACTGATTTTCGGTTCGGATGGACGGGGAAACACGAATCAGTACGTACCTGTTATGGTCACGCTAACCTTCCTGTACAAACTCGTCACTAGCTCTTCATTGCACGTCTGTCCTGTTTCTTCTAGAAAGCATCTGACCAGCTCTTGATGCATGGGAAACGTGACCTTGATATCTGCCATGTCCAGTTGGGCCACCAATTTGACACTGGGGCTCCCCTGACCCCCGGCGCCCACAGGTTGGGAACTGCTGCTACAATGTACCATAGGGTGTAACTCCACTATCGGGTGAAAGATGGCAATCTGTAATAGAGATACGAGGTTTTTTTTATTTTTTAAGATGAATGTTTTGTGGCCATGAAACAGCAGCTACTGTAGCATGTGGTCTGAGTCGTAGTATGCCTCAACTCTTCAACTCTGATGGGCTAGAAGTAACACGATACTTTCCATTTAGATGCTGGGTCAACACGATTGCATCCTTTACAAAAAACTTATATTATTTGTTTTATAAAAAATCTTTGAAGGCTCTGGGGTTTGAACCCGGGACCTTCCAAATGGCAAGCGAGTACCTTACCACTAAGCTAATCGTGTGCTTAGCTCTGTATCGTCATTCACACTCGTGGAATTGAAGTCATTCTTTTTTCGATCTCAAGAATGATTTAGCCAGTCTCCGTGGTGTAACGGTTGTGACTACTGCACGTGGTCCAGATATCCTGAGTTCGATGCCGGTTCGGAGAGAATTTTCTATAAAAAAAAATCTATTCCCTGGTTCCCTGCTAACAGTGAGGCTGGTATTTACTATTTTCAAACAAAACCAAATGTTGCTCTCAGGTAACTTTCTCATGTATTAAGTTCCGCGTTAGTTTATAAAAAAATGAATAATATGTTTGATTTTATGAGACTTTTCCAGTGTTCGCGAGAGGGTCGTTGTGACGTTATGGATTGAAATTCACTATGAAACCATATGACTCTTGTTCATTACAACATTGACTTTTCAAGACGACAAAGTACATACAAACTATATTTACCGTTATGTAAGCACTGTAGTTTCTGGGAGGCGTTCTCCGCGAAACGACCGTTTCGCTCGATATAAAGAAAACTCAGCTAATTCGTATTTTTCTTTCTAACCAAAAAAAATTCCTGGTTAGGTTTCTTCCAAATATTTCCATTTTATTCCAAGGTCATTCGTAAAAGAAAAATGCGTTTGGTTACTTTTAAAGATAAACAATGGACTTAACCTATAAAAGAACTGAAAGCAAGAATTTTCTACTTCCACTTTGGTTAACTATGGAAGTGGAAATTTTTCCTCTTCCAAAAGAAAAATGACTTGCTTCCAGTTTGGTTAACTTTGGTTAGAAAGAAAAATAGGGCTCTAGTCACCTGTATAATATTGAAGGGTATGTACCCCGCACAGTACATCTCCAGTATCTCCTCCGTCAGAGCCACCTGCTTCTCCTCTTCCTCTGTGGAGGTGACACGTCTAATGGACTGCGACACCTCATCCAGCAAGGAAGAGAGGTAGGAGACGCGATGGAGCAGGGATGAGTTGACTTTCATCAGGATGGGACCCAGCACACAGCGGAGTAGCATCTTCTCCTGAAGGACGGCGATATCTGTGAAATCATTCATAGTCAGTCTGGGGTAGCTGAGTGGTAATCTATGGTTCGCGGGTTTGAAACCCAGCCGGAACATGAGAAGTGTTCTTCCCATTTTGGGATTATGATAAAATTTCAGGTTAAAATAACATAGGGAATAAGGAAAATTGAAATTTTAATAAGAGAAAATTAGATATAAGAGAGATTTTTCCCCATTATTATCCTCCTCCTGCTCCCCCGCCTGCTTCCCCTGCAGTCCCGACACTTCAAGGGATCTGACCAAATTCAAACTCACAGCCCGACATCTAGTCACCATGACCACCCTCCTCCTCTTTGATAGTTACATTTAGTAAGATGTCGTTGATAAAAAGTCTGAAGAAGACAGAGTCTAATACAGAACCTTGAGGGATACCAGAAAAGAATGGTTTCCACTCAGATGGCCTCTAACCCCCGTACACATACGACCTGTGAGATAAGATTCAAACCATCCAATTACGGCATCACAGAATCCAAAAGATGTCAACTTTGACTGTATGATTTTGTGAGAGACGAGATCAAACGCTTTGCTGAAATAGAAAAGTATCAAAACTTGATGGCATTTTACTATCTGTAGCAGTTTGATCATTATCAGAAACTTTTAATAAGGCAGAACACATACTTTGACAGTAGTTACCTAAGGCACCCCGCCTTTTAGTTAGGACATATTTATATTATGTATAAATTTATTATTATTTTTTTTTTTCTTCTGTTATATTGTATACTGTATTTTCATTTGTAATTATTTGTATTGTATATGTCCTATTACCTAATAAAGTGTTAAAAAAAAATAATAAATCAATAATTAGTTACATAATATTTTTTCATGATTATTTTAACTTACCATGACCATCATCTTCCTCCTCCTCCTCTTCCCCCGTCTGCTTCTCATCCAGTCCCGACACCTCCAGGGATCTGACCAGATCCACACACACAGCCCGGGCTCTACTCAACATAGCCGTCTCCTCTACACTCGCCAGGTGGTCATTCCAGAACGGTTTCGACAGGGGAACGAACTTGACGTGCGTGGAAAATAGAGACCCTTCAAGAAACGGGTCACTTTCGCTCAGCGGAGGTGAAGTGGGGCCTGTATTGTGGGGCCCGGGGCGAGATTGGGCACCTTCCTCCGTTTTGTCTGCAGGAACTGTAGGAGAACAATGAATGATTGATTATTATTTCTCGGGCAGGAAATTGTGCAAACAGATTTTGTTTTTTATATGAAGGTCCGAATGTGTAAACCTTACTAGAGTGATATTTGATGTTCTTGTTGTAGTAGCAACGTGAGATACGCCGAATTGTTCTCATGGTCTATAACCGCGTCAGTAAATAATTGTTTCAGGTATTATGTCCCTTCAACATTTTAGATAGTTGTTACACTTGTTTGTTTTGATGTTTCGTGTTTTGGTAAATAGTTTTTCTAAGAGTAGAAATCTTTTATTCGAGTAATGACCAACAGTTAATTGATTATTAACTTTGAATTGAACCTACAGCATTGATAATTACTTTGTCTGTATTGTGGATCCAGTTCGGCTAATCATACGATTTCGTATGTTAAAAGTTACATGAAATAAAGAACCAACTTATTAAATTATGTGAAAAACAGCTACTGTAGACGCTTGTGGTATGTGTTGTAGCTAGTCTATCCTGTTGTATGTCTCCCCTTCGACATGCAAGAAGTGACACAATACTTCCCATTCCTGTTTAGGTGCTGGGTCAACATAAGCTTACCAGACTAACTTTTTTACTATTAATACTAAATGGGGTTGTGACATATCAAATCCAATGATTTTTACATCCTGATTAAGAATCTTACATTGATTTTCAGCGAACTGTTACCGTTGAGTCACCAGTGGCGAAATTGGACTTAAGAAAATTCGTGTGGTGTCACACCAGTTTATTCTACTAACCGGGAACCCCTGAGCTATTACCTGCTAAGTAAGTAGATGTATTCACATCTTCGGCCGAAAAGTTGCTCCTCCCTTCAGCGTCCTGCGGCTGCTCCTCCCTCCCAGTACTGTCAGCTCTTGTGTTCGCACTGTCCTTTCTTTCATTACCAGACAGCTTTCTTTCAACCAATACCGCACTGGTGCCTGTCTCACCCGACATCCTCTCACCGGAAACAGTTCGTATGGTTTCATCTCGAGATATCTCTCGAGAATTCAAAGAACCGATTTCTTCACTGGCATCTGTCAGACCTTCGTCCCTGGCAGGCTCTTCAGTGGTTTTATCTGTTAGGATGACGCCAGCCCTTCCCTTGTCTTCTGGTGGGCTAGTGCGAGCACAGGTGCCTGGATTATTGTCCGGAGAGTTAATGGTCTCTTTGGACACCTGTGAAATAGATAATAATAATGGAAGAGAATGCCGTTGGCATTAGCACCGCCTTTGATCAAGTTTTGTTTTCTTAATTTCAATATCTATGTATGTATATATTCTATGTCATTTGTAAATAAAACTTGATCCAACATGTTTAATAATAACACTCTTTAGTGGAAGGTGACCACCAGGCGAGGTTAATTCTCAAAGCATTTTCTACCACCCAACCCTTCTCGTGACTTCTCCATTTTGGATTTTTACCACATAGTAATACGTCTTGGGTTTACGGCTGGAATAATGGGACTTAAAAGTACTAATCGGGCAGCATAAATAAAGCGATATTATTATTATTATTATTATTATTTGCATTTTTAATGTATTTGCAATAATAATTGTACATGTACAATATGTACATTGTACATATTGTACATAATAGGTAACATATATTAAATGCGACTACCCCACACTAAAGAGATACAGTCCTCTTGTTTTGTGGGGTAATTTCAATTCTTAAAATAGTTGTCTGGCTGGGGGACTATAAACAAGGAGTAGACCAGCAGTCTGGCTGGGGGACTATAAACAGGGAGTAGACCAGCATTGGCTTGGTTCTGGGGGCCCTTGTCAATTATAAACCTCCTTGTAAAGACAGTGGTAGAAGTGCTGAGTCATTCCTTCACTATCTGGCTACCATCGTTCACGATGACGCCACCCTATGATGATATTCACAAAGCTCACAAAACACTTTTGATATCAATTAAATAAATGTATCTTTGAACGGGACAAGCACATGAATTTATGTCACGCAAAATTAAAAAATATACTATTAATAATAGTTTTTTGTGTTATAATGTAACAAAAGTCATTCCTCCACTGTCTGGGGCTACCATCGTTCACGATGACGCCATCCTGTGATGAAAATAGTTGTTTTTTTTTGTACCTCTAACTCATGGTAGATACCTTGTGTTTGCTCCTGTGCCAGGTGGCGCCTGTGGACTTGCCGGTGAAGGAGGGGGCGGAGGGGGGGGAGGGGGCGGAACCAGACAGCCCGGCGTCAGATAGGGCGGGGGTGCTCGCCAGGAGGGTTTCCACGTGCGGGCTGCGGTGGCCACAGGGACAAGCGCCGCAGGACGAGAGGAAAATGCTGTCGATCCCTGCACGAATCAAACAGAATCGTATTATTATTATATTACGCTAGAGAGAGAAAAAGATATAGTATGTATGAAACCTAGTTCTATTTTCAATACAAGATCTTCCTTATGGAAGATCTTAGTGAGAATAGTAGACTTTTGATGTATAAATTACCATACTCATACATATTTTTTTTTGTTCATTTAATAATTATGACTAAATATGATTGTCTGTTATTACATATATTAGCATTAAGAAAAAAGTGTACAAACCTGAAAAAATAAAGAAAGTCAAAATTAAAAAAATAAAAATAAAAAAAAAATAGGTAAGGACAAAGTACAATATTGACAGAACAATACAATGAAATTATTAGTATGTGTTGTACAGTCGACCCGACCTCAGTAGCTTGTTCGATAAGGCGGCGGACTTGTAACTCGCGGAGGTCGGTGGTTCAAGTCCCGGTTTCAGCGGAGATTTAGTAGAGCGAGTTTGAGTAGTTGTGATATTACAAAAGTGACTAACACAAATATGATAACTAAAACTAACTACAATCGGATAAAATAATGGAAATTATTACCTGATCAAATTCTCAAAAAATATATAAGGAAAAATTCATTGTCCAAGTTCATAGATTCCTGGTTCCCAGGCCACCTAGATTAACAGAGAAGCCTTTTAATAAAGCACAATCAGAAAAACGCCTCAGAAAAAAAAAAATTAGAACTGATGAGATCAAGATGTAACTCTTAAAAAAGTTATGATGTCACAATTACTCGAAATCCCACTGCTAAATTTTTACCTTAACTAGAACCACCGACCTCCAGTTTACAAGTCCGCCGCCTTATCGATCAAGCTACTGAGGTCGGTTCGAGATATCTATTATGAACGACTGCAATGTTTAGTTCAGCCAGCGCCGATGGCACGTTGAATACACCAGTTTTCGTTCTGTCACTGAAGCTAAGCAATGTCCAGCAAGGTTAGGACTTGGATGGGTGACCATGCGAATTCGAAACCTCGTGATGCTGGCTATTCGCTGCCCCACTCATGCTGGGTTAGGTTAATTTGCGTAGCTGATTTGTGAATTTTCAGGGAATGGAGGGTAAAACCCCCGTAGTGATACGACCACGCAGTTGAAAGTGACGGTAAAAGCAACGTTTAGTTCGCCTGCATAACTGGTTGGAGTTGTACACGAGAAGCAATTATCACACCAACCTCTTATTTTTTTTATTTATTTTTTTAGCAACTGTCTACACATCCATCAGAAAGAGGTTTTCTGAAAGAAGCAATACTTGACAGGATATTTGCGTTATTATTGAATGAGACTGGGAAAGATCAGGTTTCTCATTCATATTGTTGTATGTGTGCATGGAATTAATTAATGGGGCCTTTAACCTCTTCGCGCCCAACACCATTTTTGTTTTGTAGTACAAAGTGACCGGTGGCCTCGCCCGAGGACAAACATTTTATGCTACTTGGTAGTATAAATTTTTTAGCTTGGGCACTTAGGACTATAAAATAAATGTCCTCTTACGAGGACATTGGGCGCGAAGAGGTTAATAAGAGGTTGAAAATTGGTGGGATGAGGAACAACGGCTTATGAGAAGATCTAAGCCTGTGGTTAGGTACTCTATTAGATACCTGTCTGTAAGTTGAACCAGTTCTCATTGTGGGAGGTGAGCTCCAGAAATATGCTGTCCAGTTGCAGAGCCATGAGTTGGGAGTAGTGCATCTTGTCACTGGACGCAGCGTGAGCGCTTTCCACCAGTTTGAGAACCACTTGCAGCTGCTTGATGTAGAGACCAACGCGAAGCGTGTGTCCTTGGGTGAAACAAAATTTGAGTTGGTTAAATAAATAAATGTGTTTCTTTATAATATTATTATAGTATGCTTTATTAGGAGGATAGAGTACAATGGTATCAGTATAAAATTAAGAAAAAACAAACAAATGACAAAATAAATAAGTAAAAAAGAATATAACAATAATGTCCTACCTATAGGGCGGGGTTATTTCCTGTGGCAATCTCTTCCAACCAACCCTTTATTTGTGTTATTATATCACAATTTTAGTGGGTAGCGTAGAATTATAGGACTTCCATATTTTTTATATATGTACCAATAATATCTGATTAATTATCGTCTATAATTTTGCCACTGGTCACTACTCAGTTGCTCACATTATGGGATTTTTCATTATCTTCAATATCCCAATATCTTACTATTGCCTATTATTCCTCCACTGGTCGATCACATCAATGGAGCTACTTGTTTTTCTTCACGAGGTATGAGTGGACACCGAACATCCAAGTACACAGCACAAAAAAAATTCTGCCCTGTTAGGGATTGAACCCAGGTCACCATGCGTGCAAGCCTAGTGCGCTAACACACTTAGCCACGGTAACTACATTTGAGTTAATTATTGAGTGCACAATTAGCTTGGTGGTAATATACTCGCTCACCATGCGGTAAGTCTGTGGCCCTGGCCATCTTATAGTCACTAAATTATTTATTTATTTACACTTTATTAATAGGACATATTATATACAACACAAATAATTACAAATTTAAATACACTAGCCAAAACAAAATAGGGCCCACCTGAAAATTTTTACGACATCGTGTATAGGACACCTTAAAGTTAAACTTTAGGGTATTAACATGTCCTAATCTTGTTTATTGATACTCTGAGACAGTTGGTATGGTTTTATTTATGGATATCACTGGGTAATTAGTCTTTATTTACCTTTTCTAGAGATAGTGCTCTTTTGTGACAGTAAAGTTAATTTTTAATGGTTGTTTTTAATTTATTCTTAGACCAATAATTTTCAATAAAAAAGTCTTTACGGGTGTTTTGTATCTTTTTTGTGACCCTATGCCGGGTATTCGTCGACATTTAAATGCAGAATCTCGTTCTCGTGCCATAACCTTGCTGGAAAATGGAGCTTCCCAGAGAATGGTCGCGAATCGGCTTCGTGTGTCCTGAAGAGCCATTAGAAACTTATGGAACCGTTTTCAAGAGACGGGTAGTGGTGAAAGAAGACCTGGCTCTGGACGACATCGCATTACTTCGGACCGGGAGGACCGTTTTATTCGAAGAATTGCCCTACAACAGAGCTTTGTCTCAGCTCCTGCGATACAAAATCAATCGGAAGCATAATCAAACGTTCAAGTAAGCGACCAAATCATTAGGAACAGGCTCAGAGAATCTCAGGTGAGGTCAAGAAGACGTTTGGTGAAGCCAAAAATGACAGCAGCTCAACGCGCGGCAAGATTAAGATTCGCGCGAGAGCACATCCAATGGGGTATGGACAACGGGCAGTGGGTGCTCTTTTCGGATGAGTGCAAGATTAAGTTTCATAGTGATAATAGACTGATTAGAGTATGGAGACGTGAAGGAGAAAGATTTTCTGAGCCCTACATTCACGAAACTGATCGGTATGGTGGCCCAAGTGTCAAGGTATGGGGAGGGAAAAATTTAACCAGTAGAACAGAGCTTGTAATTTTCCGTGACAGCAGAGTAACCTCGCAGAGTTACATTGAGCAAGTCATTGAACCTCAGGTGATACCATTTGCACATCGTTTGGGCCCGAATTTTGTTCTGATGCATGACAATGCTCGTCCTCATGTCGCGCGCGCTACCAGGCTAGCTCTTCAGGAGGCGAATATCGAAGTAATGAACTGGCCTGCAATAAGCCCCGACCTAAATCCGATCGGACACGTATGGGATCAGCTCAAAAGGAGACTTAAACTACTGATTTTGGCCATAGGATCTCAAGAAGAACTCATACGGGCCTTGAAAGTGTGTTGGGACGAAATTCCTCAAGAAAATCTTGTCAATCTCATTCAAAGCATACCAAACAGAATAGAAGAGTGTGCAAGGAAAAGAGGGACACACACTCATTACTGAGAATTGATCATCACCACTTTAAAGCGACTCAGAAGACTTTAAACACTACCTGAATAACTAAGGTAAACATGTCAGTTTTGTCAAAATTCTTTTAAATGGTTGAAATAACCTTTTTTCCCCTTAAAATATTGTCACCTTTACTTAAATAAAATGAGTATGCCCTAAATAAATACATTCCTTAACTTTCTGCATAAAAAAATAATACTTATTCATTGTTATTTAGAAAAAGTTGGGTGGGCCCTATTTTGTTTTGGCTAGTGTACAATATAATAGAAGAAAAAATAAAGAAAAATAAATAAATATATGTACATAATATATGTCCTAACTAAAGGGCAGGGTTATTGCCTTTGGCAATCTCTTCCACCCAACCCTAATTATTATTCCTATAACATGATTAGTCTTGTATCATGACTCACCTGTTGTCTTGTATCATGACTCACCTGTAGTCTTGTATCATGACTCACCTGTCACGTATCATGTATCATGACTCACCTGTCGTCTTGTATCATGACTCACGTGTCATCTTGTATCATGACTCACCTGTCGTCTTGTATCATGACTCACCTGTCGTCTTGTATCATGACGCACCTGTCTTGTATCATGACATGACTCACCTGTCGTCTTGTATAATGACTCACCTGTCGTCTTGTATCATGACTCACCTGTCGTCTTGTATCATGACTCACCTGTCGTCTTGTATCATGACTCACATGTCGTCTTGTATCATGACTCACCTGTCTTGTATCATGACTCACCTGTCTTGTATCATGACTCACCTGTCGTCTTGTATCATGACTCACCTGTCACGTATCATGAATCACCTGTCACGTATCATGACTCACCTGTCACGTATCATGACTCACCTGTCGTCTTGTATCATGACTCACCTGTCGTCTTGTCCCATGACTCACCTGTCACGTTCTCACGGGAGGACGTGAGGTCTTGTCCCATGACTCACCTGTCACGTTCTCACGGGAGGACGTGGGGTCTTGTCCCATGACTCACCTGTCACGTTCTCACGGGAGGGCGTGGGGTCTTGTCCCATGACTCACCTGTCACGTTCTCACGGGAGGGCGTGGGGTCTTGTCCCATGACTCACCTGTCACGTTCTCACGGGAGGGCGTGGGGTCTTGTCCCATGACTCACCTGTCACGTTCTCACGGGAGGCGTGGGGCCCAGCTCCTCCCCCTCCAGCAGGGAGGGCGCGTACTGCCAGAGCCACCCCCACCAGCCCCCCTCCTCCCTCCCCCCCTCGTCCCGCCCAGGAGAGGAGGAAGGGGACAGCTCACCCCCCACCACTGGGGAGGGAGAGCAAGGGCGCAGGGGGGAGGAGGGGGGCGGACTCTGGGAGGAGGGAGGACTGTCGGGATGCGCGGCGAAACCGGTTTTCGAACCCTCGAGACTTTCCTTGGAGATCACCTGAGGGGAGAGAAAGAATAATTGAATTGAATTGAAAATGTGGCAAATTTATTTACATCAAGAAAATATACATTTTGGATTACCTCCTAAGCTATACTTCAATTTTGGACCCATATAACCTACCGTTATATGGGTCTTTTTTATATAAAAAATAAGAATCATGTTTTATTTTAAAAGTACAAGAAAAATAGTCAAACTCGCTTTGCGTAATTTTACTTTGGGGCATTTAATAGACTTTTAATAGACTATAAACAGATTAGGCTATAAACAAGCCTGGCTAGCTTCCAGTTTCTCAGGGTTTAATGGCTAGTAAAGAAAAAGACAAAGTCTTCAATATTGTTGATCCCACACAGAAAGGTCTCGAGTTCGTCTCGAGTTCGATCCCCAAAGCCGTGAATTTTTTTAAATTAAAAACTCGATGGTTTAAGGGCTGACGCCCTGCTGTGTCTGGAGCAGCACCACTAAATGTTTCTGGTCTTTTTGATTATCCTTCTTCTTTCTTTCCTTTTCTCTATAGTGGTTGAGTGGAAGAGCTCACATGTGAGAACCCTGCCACTTTAACACGTAGACGAACGGGTGTACCACCGGTGGTACACGCATGTACTTCGCCTGTAAATAGCCTAAACATCGCCGGTCCCACCAGTGCCGGATTACCCATATGGCGGATTTGGCAGATGCCAAGGGCCCCGCGCTTTAGGGGGCCCCGCGCTTGAGCAGCTTACACTAGATATTATGAGATTTTTAAAAAGCTTGCACTAGGTGTTTTGAGTTTTTTAAAAGCTTATCCAAAAATACCTTACACTAGGTATTTTTGGATAATGAGTAAGAAGAAGAAGAAATAAAAGGGGAAAAAACACACACTCACAGCAAAGTACATAAATTGAAAGAAAAGCGCGGGGCCCCCTATTAATATCTACTCCTCGAATCAACCACATGGACACTAGTGGATATTACCTACTCCAATTGCGGATTTGGTAGATGCCAAGTTCCCCGCAGTTTTGTGGACCCCGCGTTTCGGGCAGCTTACACAAATTATAAGTGTTTTTGAATGGCCTTCAAGTCGGTTTTTCTGGATTTTAATATTAAATAGAATCATAGCCAGTTGAGCAAAATATTAAAAGAAAAACCAGGGGGCCCCCTTAAAATCGACTACGTATATGAAAATAGGTAGATCTCTATACCTATTTCCTGCAGCTCTTTCTAAATATAAAAAATATTATATAATTACTCGTATTTAAAAAGAATAATATTGACGGACGTGATTATCATAACCAATGATCTTTATTATAGTCGCCTGAGACGCTTTTAATGTTTTTTTTTTTTTTTTTTTGATATTTTTTTGTATCTATTTTCCGAGCACTTTACCCCAACTTTGCAAAAATTTCGCCTGCGGCGCCGTCAAATTTACTTATCATGATATTTTGGATTGTTTTTCAAGACGTGCAATTCTAGTGTATGTAGGTACCTACCATTAAAAGAAAAAAAGTGATTGGGCATTTTCGAAATGCCTTTTGATAGTTTGGAATTATTTTGGCCAGTGCCCTTTAAAAGTAGCATTCAATACTAGCAATAAAATCTCCACAGTAATCGATGATCTACTTTCTACACATCTTACCCAATGGCATCTTTCTACACATATTCTTTTCATAATGTATATTTAGATATTTCTACTATTACTCGGGAAAAAATGTTGCCTTCGGTGTTATAAACGTCGTTTTGGATACTATTATGGATTAGTGCCCAGGACACTTGGCTCCGCTTTCAAGGATCTAAAAATAGTATTTTAGAAAAAACTCAGTACAATTTTGGGGCCCCGCGCCTTGAAAATGCCAAGGGCCCCGCGCAGCCTTAATCCGGCACTGGGTCCCACGGGAGAACTTACTAAAATCATGCTGGTCGTCTATGTGTTAAAGAAAGTCAACAAAAAAAAATTATCGATCAAGCTACTGAGTCGATCGATCAAGATCAAGTCTGTCCCGGTAGCTCAGTGGTAAAGGCGGCACTCTGTGAATCCAGCGATTCCAGAGGTCGTGGGTTCGAAACCCAGCCGGGACATGACAAGTTATCCTCCCATTTGGGATTTTTACCACATAATAATATGTCTTGAGCTTACTGCTGGAATAATGGCACTTAATAGTCCTAATCGGGCAGTATAAATAAGGCAATATTATTATTATTATTATACTGAGGTCGGCTTACCTTTCTCAAGTTCATCACCAGATTCACAATCTTGAGCAGCAAGTAGAGCTGTGGCTTGCTCACCACATAGCTCATCTGCTCACAGGATATGTCGAGGCGCGTGAGTCGTGAAGTGTAACTCGCCCTGTCGAACTGCTGTAGGAGGCGCATCTCCAGCGAGCACTTGAACAGCAGGGGTTCCAAGAATGTGACGATGTGACCGGAGGGGGCGCGACGGTCCAAGCAGATGGTTATGTCCGCCAGGGTGATGCGCTTGCGCAGGAACAGATCCTTGGGAGACAGTTCTGAGGGATGGGATGAGGGACACTTGTTTTATCATATTATTATTATTATGAAACACTTTATTAGATTTAGAGAGAAAGATAGTAAAATTTATTTACAAACAACTGACATCACTATCAATGCTTGCCATAAGACACAGTATTCTTGTTACTTCTGTTTTGAAGTAGACAATGACAATGGTTATTTTCAGGATGGTTTGTATAGGTGGTTATGAATTATGCGACAAGAACCGCGAATAGCTGTGACAACAATGTCATTAATCATAGATTTCGGGAGATTGAATGTTTTTCGAAAGTTTTCCAAATTCTTTGTGACAGCTCCTCGCGCTCCAACCAGTACACCAATGACAGATATTACTTGTATTACCTATAAAAGCAGGCAGCCAGTTCTTGTCCACAGAGCCACACTCGATGGTCTTAATATTGAGGGACAGCACTGTGTCTTCTTCAATGACCTTGAGGATGACATTGTTGCAGACGACCTTGAGATTGGACAGCACTCGCCTGACGGTTGGGGGCAGAGGCCCAGTAGCTGGGTCCATGGGAGCCAGGGTGGGACTGAAACCGGGGACAGGTCTTGGTTGAAAAGCTCGTTTTTTTATTTATATACCTATATTTTTTTTAAAGTAACCTTTTAGGATGGCCAAGGGTTTTATTTACAATAAAAACAATTCTTACTCTTACTAGATTACTAGATATATTATGTAATTATGTATTTGCCAAAGGCAAAAATCCCAATGATTTTATTTTTTCTATTATTATGTTTATTTTCCTATTGATATTAGAAGTAACTTCTTTCTTTTTTTTAATATTAAAAGTGTATTTATTATAAGTTCATATTTTTTTTTTTTGTCCAATATACGTTGACAGGGCTTGAATAATTTATACTGAAAACTTACTCAAGAGTAGGGGAAGGAGATCGGGAAGGTTGATTGTCTTTTTGAATATTGCTTGAAGATGAAGTATGAGTTCCATTGTCATCATTCTGGCTAGTCTTGAATTTCATAACACATTCTGTAGATTAAGGGATATAATATTCACATATATTTATCAAACAAAAATCTGTGAGTCAGTACTTATCAAATTTATATGATTTAAATATGTATAACTAAATCTCACTAACAAAAACAAAACAAAAAAAATTAACTGCCAGCCTTTAACAATAAATGGGATTAAAATTTTTTTTACTATGAGAGTGAAAGGACTCTATATTCTCATTCTTGCAGGATAAACAAGAGTATTGTATTTTATTCATACTGTAATATCCTTTTGATGCTCCCACCATAATATTAAAATTTTGAGAGTATACAAATACAAAAAAATATTACAGATATTAAAAAAATTAATATTTCACTGTGTATAATTTTGTATTAGGGTACAGGTTCATGTACCAATTATTCAATGACACTCTTTTCTTCAACCCTCATATTTTTTTAAAAAAAGATCTCTATAGGCTTTTTTTAAATGAATATTTATTTAAAGAGAGGTCTGTAACATTCAAAGTCCTTGCCCTCTATAGGCTTACCTATGGGAAGGGAAAAAAATATCTATTAAATATAAGTAACAAGGCACACTGTAATTAGGCATAAAGATCATTATACTTACCTATAGTGTCAATCACAACTTCTACTGAGCTAGATCCCAGGCTAGTCCAAGGTACTTTGATCTTGAGTTCATTGATATGTCCACTTACAAAATGAAATGGAACCAAACTTTCAAAATGGACTGGGACTAAACTTTCCAAGGCTTCTAGATCTAGTTCCAAATTGTGAAAGCATGCCTGGCCTTCCCATAGAGAGAGCTGAAATGTGAAGAAAAAAAAATATTTTTAGTTTCCTACTGATCAAAGAATTCCTTGAAAATAATGTTAAAAAAGTTAAAGTAATTTTTTTTTTTATGTGAAGAACAAGGTCTCTTGACAAATATGATAACTTTTTTAACTTGAGAAAGGTATGACAATTTATTTTATTATACTCTGGTAATGCAGCCACTGGTCATTTTACTCATACAAGTAACTACTCATTTTTCTTCAAGAGATATTAGTGGACCCTGGACATCTAAAGTACAGAGTAGAAAATGTTCTACCCAGCCAGGATTTGAAGTATTTTATTAGATAAAAAACATGAATGCAACTACTTGACCACAGGATGGTGTACCAGTATTATATCAATGAATTTATTTGCTTGTTCTTATAAACCCTCTTAGAATCTCTAGAATGTATAATTTTATCTGTGGGTAGAATTATAGTATTTAAGAGAAAGTCTTGTTTTGACTCTTAATTACTAAAAATAAAAAACTAGGTTTTAAGTGCCTAATTAATGGACTGATCTCAAAAAATCTATTTTAGAAGGTTACATTGAACTTATAGAATTTGTAACTATTCTATTCATCTATTGTATACCAATAATTAATGATGGCTCTCAGGTACAGTCAAACCTGCTATAAGAGGACTCAAGGGACAGGAGTTTTTTTCTCTTGAATCCAGCTTTCTCTTATAAACAGGTTATTTTTCCTTGTTGAGGGATAAATTTGATGTGAAAAATATTTTCTTACATCCAGGTTTAGCTGTACCTCTAAGGCTCAGATCCTAAAATTATAAACAGACAAAATATTATGTTTCACCATGCTACCCAGAATCAATTTTTTTTCCTGGGGTAAATTTTATATGACTATCAACTTACCTGTGCATCTGATCTCTTGAAATTCTTGATATATTTGTCAGCATAGCTCAGTATGAATGATGTCAAAAAAGATTCCACCCGATACATTACAATAGCTTTCTTTGTCTCAGTAATAGTTATTCAAGTTAAAAATTGATCCTTCCAATAGAATTTTGTCCATTTTTTATCCTATACTTAGGTTAGTGAAAGAAAAATTAAAATTATTATTATATTTATAAACTGGAGGCTTGCTCCCTATTTCTTTGACAACAGTAGCTTGTTTGCATGGCTATTGTGTAATATTGTCATTATAGGTGCTGGAGTCATCTAGTAAACGGGGGATTAGTGATTACCAAAATTGTATTGGCAAACTTCCAAGCTAATCATATCAAGCTCAACCAAACTGCACCATTGAGTACTGGCTGATAGTCTTTTTTGGTTTGTTACTCCCAATTTTCTAAGGCTCCCAAGTTGAGAATTGCTACAAAGAAGGTACTTGGGCTATTTTATGACTGCGGTTTTCTGTTTAACCATCTTGTTGGTCTGCTGTCCCATAATCACATTAACCTCATCCAGCCTGAGTACGGCCGACATGACAGCAGAAACATTTAGAAAACTAATAGATTCAAAAACAAAAAGGTCAACATTTCATGACAGTTACTTGTTTTCAATGGTTCTTGCGTAACTGGTGTATTTACTGTGGCATTAACACTGGCAGCTGACTTGGAAAAATAGAAGAGTTGGCAGAAAAAAATGGAAACTTCGGAAAACTGGAAAAGCAACCAAAATAATATATTTTTCCCTGATAGAGCTAGAACATTTATATTTTGAAATTTACCGCGTCGAGATAAGTTTTCAAGGAGGTGTAATCAAAGAGATTATTGCAGAGAAGAGAGAGAAAAGTAAAGCAAGTTTGTATTGTCAACAGATACCTATTGAGGGTTCTTTTAAATTAAAAATCTGTGTTGCTTTCTTGAAATGCAATAAGAATTGCATAGATTGAATAAAAACTGGCGTTTTATACTTATTTACTTATTATATTATTGAGCGAATGATGAGGTAGCGGAATTGTAACCTGGAGGTTGGTAACTAGTTCAAGTCCTGACTTCAGCTTAGATTTAGTAAAGCGAGTTTGAGTATTTGTGATATCACGAAAGTGAATAACACAAATATGATGACTTAACTTGAACTTTAAATAATACCCAGTTGTATCATCTCTTGTAGTTACTCGCTCCTCCTTTAAAAGTAAGTAGGAAATTCCTTCCTATCGATTTTTTAGGTATGTTTATTGTTTATGGTGCAGCTATTTGAAAATTCTCTCTACGAGTAGGATAGATAATCCTTCTTGGACACCCAGAACACAAAACATGTTCTGTGAAAGTTAAGTTCTGTTCTATTGACATTTTCGTCTCACATTGAATGACTAGCTACTCGCTAGGTTGGTACCTACCTTGGCTACTTCCTTTCTCACATTGGTGAGACTATAATGGACATTCAAGTCAAATACCCAGGTAGGTACCTACTTATGACCGGGTCACTTGATCAATTTGGAGCTATGTGTTTGGTGGAATTTGATAACGTGACGTTAAATCTACTTGACAGACGCATCTAGACCCGGCCATTAGAGAAGTTACCTGCCTACATACTTAGACTTTTTCAACTTTCCGTACTGATTCGAATTAATCACCAAATTGGATTATTCCAGCCATCCACTAGCTGGATGGCTGGAATAATCCACTCTACAACTATATACCCCAATTGTCCTCACGAGGCTAGGGTAGGCCCCGACATCCGAATTACAGAGTCCAAAAAATTCCGACCCGGGATTCGAACCCAGGTCAACTGGAGTGCAAGTTGAGCATGCTACCGCTAGGCCAAAAGTGACTACTACTTACTCTCTTATATCCAGTTCTCTCATATCCAGGTTCGAAGGTAGTAGAAAATTAAAAGAATTAAAGGTGGTATGATTTTATTGCACACATTATGAGTTTTACATGAAAATGCTTTATAATATACTCGTATTCATATTTACATGATTTTATACAGTTAATAAGTAATAGGTACAAATATAAAAAATAGTCAAACTCCTAACTTTAATGGGAGGCGGGAGCCATGTTTTACTGTCATGCCTACATTATGTAAATAGCTGTAGGTGCCTGCTAAGTCCACTTGTTGTATAACAAATCCTTGTTCCCTTGGATGTCACCTGAATATTTATTTTATTTTAATCTCAGCCTTCCACAATTTAATAGATAATTATAATTAAGAAAATATTTTTTTTTGTGTTATTATATCACATTTTTAGTGGGTAGTGGGTGGGTGGGTTTTATTCGTAAGTATCTTAAATATCCCAATATCTTATTATTGCCTATCATTCCTCCACTCACATAAAAGCAGCTACTCATTTTTCCTCACGCGGTATAAGTAGACCCCGAACATCCAAGTACAGATCAGAGAAAATCCTGCCCGCTGGGGATCGAACCCAGCTCACCACGAGTGCCATGCGTAGCGCGCTAACTCGTCCACGGTAACCCAAAATTATAATAATTATGTACCTATGCCTGGATTGCAGGGATAAAAATAACAATATGAAATAAGCACAGATACATTTTTTCAATATTAGTTTTGACTGTTCATCCTTGTTCCTTTCCAAGGAACTTTCCGTCTGCAATAGGTATAGGTATAGGCATTAGGCAGTGGCCTAAATTTTGCATCTTCTGAGTCTCTTCTCCTCACGAGGTTATCAGCTTGCCGGCGGCGGCGCTATTGAGCATGGAATGCGCATGGGCAGCGTACTGGTGATGCGCATGACTCGACAGGTGTGCATGGGACCCTGGTGCGCCGAAGCTGAAACCCAACTGCGCATGCGTTGAGAGGTGGGAATGGGCGGAGCCAGCGTTGAAATGATCCAATCCGTAAGGAGAAGCGGTAGAGGTGGTGGGGGTTTCGGATTTGATGAGAGGAGAGGGAGTGGAGGAGCTGTGATGGAGGAGGGACATGTAGGAGGGAGCATTGTGAGGAAGCGATGAGGAGGAGGAAGTCAGTACGGGGAGCTTTGACGGCAGTGACTCGAGAAGAGATGATTTGAGCTCTGAAAGAACGTGGAATTAAAGAACCATTATTGGAAATAATCTGAGGCTAAGCGTAATCTAAGGCTAAGTATAAGCTAAGGATAAGTATAAGTTAAAGCTAAGTATAAGCTGAGGCTAAGTATAAGCTAAGGCTAAGTATAAGCTAGGGCTAAGTATAATCTAAGGCTAAGTTTAAGCTAAGGCTAAGTATAAGATGAGGCTAAGTATAAGCTAAGGCTAAGTATAAAATATGAATGCACTATTTGTAGAGATTAGTTAACTAATATTGACTTATACCTACCTACCCTTCCCAACAAGAATGGGTAGAGGCAATAAGTACGTAGGTACGTACTAGGTTTACTATTGTTTCTAGTTTTCTACCTCACCTCTCTATGGAGTTCATAGTTTTTTTTTAATAAACAATGCTGCTAATATAATTATTAATTATAAATAATAAAAACTGTAAATCCGAAAAATACCTTAAAAAAGCTCTTCACACATGGTATTTAAGAAGTAGGACATTCATTAAATTACTCAGGAAATAAAACAAAGTTCCCGCCCGGGATTCGATCCCAGGACCCCCACTCACCCGAGCTGGCTGGGCCGGGGCTGCGGTGGTCCAGCTGGGAGAGATGGTTGGAGAGGGCGGCACATCCACTGGAGCTGACACCTCCTCCTCCAGAGGACTGCTTCTTCGGTTTCCTCTTCCGGGTTTGAATTCCGTCCTTCCTGTGAAGGGGAGTGGAAGGAGTGAAAGGCATGGAATAAATGATAAATGCCCGCAGAACGGGTATATAAACGAGCCGAGCTCTATTTACACAAATAATATTAATAATAAAAGGATAAAAATAAACAAAGGTTACAAAAATACTAATAATAAATCACAAATACATCACAAGGGTAAACTAAAGTTAATAAAATATACCTAGAAAGTACAATAAATAGAAAATTGTGGAATAACCACAACATGTCAAATAAACTGTCATAATAAAAAAAATAAACAAAATAATAAATGAAATAAAACAAAAATAAATACATATTATAATCCTATAATTATAAGACCGTGTCCTATAATACTATGTTGAGTACCTAAGTTAGGTATTATTTTCATTTTTGTATTATAATGTTAATAAAATTATAAAATTTTGATATTTTTATTAAAAGGAAGGCCATTCATACAGAATTAACATAGTTGTATTATTTATTGTTAAAAAATATACAATATGTAAGTAGGAACTTTGATTTAATTTTGATAACACTTCATACAGCCCTTATATTTACCTTATTTATTGTTAAAAAATACTACAAGGTAATTACACAGTTTATTTTTATCCAAATCCTTAAATCTCATAGTCTAAAAAAACACAGGTAGATACAGATAAAATACGTAACTAAATAATAATAATAATAATTTAAAAAAATTAAATTACCCTTTCTCTCTTTTTCCATCATCTTCACTGTATAGGTACAACTGGTACTCTCTCTTGCTCTCTCTCATAGGTAATACCAAACTCTTTGATTTATTTAAACGAAATTTGACGGTCAGGAGGGAGATTTTTAGAATTTTGAGACTGACTGTGCTTTACCGAAGGAGACCCAGTGTTCAATTCTAGAAACACTTTCCACTCTCGAAATCGCCAAATCTCCAACCGTCACAACCGTCACACAACGCTCTCTGATTAGTTAATTAGAATGAAAAATACTTCCGATTTCTAATATTAGAAATTTCTCGAAAGTAATAAGTAATAACCTAATAACCAATCAGAGTGTGTTGTGTGACTATAGACAGGGAGATTTGAGAGTGGAGAGTGTTTCTGGAACGGGGCCCAGGTGTGCTCCAACAGGAGGCCCTTACCTCATCGCCAGGGGCCGGTTCACATTGTGCAGCTTGTAGTAGAGCCCACAGGCGTTGCACACCGGCTCCCCATCATTGTTACGCCGCCACAGAGTTGTCATGCGGGTGCCACAGTTGGTGCAGCAGAGGCCTAGCCGACGGGTGGCGGTCTGGGGATTATTTATTATTACATAAATTTAATTATTAGGACAATATTAGGACCTGGTGGACCAACATAGAAAAAGAATTGAAAGAACAAAACTTAGGTCAAGAGGACTCATTCAATAGACGTCGTTGGCAATTAAGATCAATGAGGCCCGACCCCAAATAAATGAGATGGGATACGGTGAAGAAGAAGAAGAAGAGGAAGAATTATTAGGACAATATTTACAACATAAAATATTCAGATCAAATTAACCTCTTTATTTATTATTATATAAAATTAAGAGAAACCTGGATATAATAATGCTTTTTCTTTGTGTTATATTATGTCACAATTTTAGTTTGTAGCGCAGAATCATAGGACTTTACCACTTTAAGTTACAATATCTTGTATTTTATTTGTCTATGATTCTGCCACTGGTCGTTCCTTCACATCAAAGCAGCTACTCATTTTTCCTCACGAGGTATCAGTGGACCCCGAACATCTAAGTATAGAGCAGAAAAAATTCCTACACCGCTGGGGATCGAACCTAGGTCACCATGTGTGCAATGCCCAGCGCGCTAACTCACTCTGCCACAGTGACTACTGATATCTATAAGAAAAACCTCAGGCTGGTTGAGGTTGATTTGAGTGTTTTGTTTGTGACTTTCCAGCGAATGTAGGGTAAAACATTCGTCGTGATATGACCATTAAATAAGAAACGTTAAACCAACAACAACAAAAAATACCGCACGGAGCCACCACTGATATTCTACATAGGTAGGTAATAGAGCAGCTCGTACTAACTATTCAGTGCCGGTGGAGATGACACGTACATTTTCCCAAGATACACTCAAGTTAAGCAACGTCCAGCTTTGTGAAGACTTGGATCGTTGGCCATTCTTATTCTGTAGGTAAGAGCATTTTTACACCAATCCAGTTTTACTCCATATACACTCACCGGAAGAATTAACCGGACACTTCCTGTTTTCCCCTTTAACACCGTGTATTTCCATGCGGCTGCAAAAGGTTGTAACTTCTACTGTAGATAACTTTTTTATATGACTTTTGTTTTGTATAAAAGAAAACAGATTAAGGATTTACACTCATTATAAGAAAAAATTCAGGAAAAATCATTGCAACTCATGGAAAGAAAAATTTAAAATTTCAATTTACCGTATTTTTGAGATTTTTGAAACATCCTCAATGAATTGTGTTTTTTTTTAAATCCTTGTATTAGTAGGTCATGTTGAAATTGAAATCTTTAGGTTTTTGTATTTTTAAGAAAAATCGAATGATAAAAATAAAACAAAGAAATGAGTGTGTTCTAAATAAAACACCTCTAAAATTCTGTGTTTTGCAAGTTTACATTTGTCTTTCCATGAGTTGCAATGATTTTTCCTGATTTTTTTTCTTATAATGAGCTTAAATCCTTAATCTGTTTTCTTTTATACAAAACAAAAATCATCGGAAAATGTTATCTACAGTAAAAGTTACAACCTTTTGCAGCCGCATGGAAACACACGGTGTTAAAGGGGAAAACAGGAAGTGTCCGGTTAATTCTTCCGGTGAGTGTATATAACAAAAATCTATTGGGTTCATTTTTTAAAACTAAATGCAACACAATCATGCACTATGCAAAGAAATATGTTCGTGTAAATTAAAATATCTGTTAGTAGTAGATACAGTCGACCCTGGATATAGTAAGAGAACTCAAGGGATCGATTTTTTTTGTCTCTTATATCCAGGATTAACTTATATTTTTATTCATAAACCCACTAAAAAGTAGGTAATAGTAAATATACATATACATACAGTGAAAACATGCAATCAAAATAACATAATAATATTAAGGGTGCAAAGCCTCATAAAACCTTAATGAGTAAAAAATATAGGTACATCCCTGCAACCTATTAAATCTTGGAAGTAATGAAACACCAAGAACCAATTTTGAGCCTTGTCTTGATCATAAAATAAATGGAATGAATTGGTCACTACTTGATGTTAAGCCTGTACATTAATTACTTAATTAGGTGATTATAAAAAGTGTGATACAAAACAAGACGGAACACAAAAGAAATTAAATAAAAGTGAGATTCAACAGGTGCTCAGAAGCGTGCAAGGGATTTTGTAATTTACAACAGAGTGCATTGGTGATTTTTACAAATGGACAAAAATAGAGGTATCTAGAGGATAGTGATTTTACTTCTGATAATTTCTAATATTAGAAATAGGAAGTACCTATTGTGTCGTTCATTTTTTTTTTTTTTTTTTTTGAAGCAACACATTAACTTTTAGCTGATCTTATTTACAAATTGGTCACAAAAGTAAGTAATATAATCTAAAAAATAGATACTGAAGAGGCAAAATTCTTTTTTCTGACGGGTCATTCATAATTATTTATGTCAAGACCATTTGTCCAAAAAAAGAAAAGAAATTGCACTGAAACATACAGAACTCAGGTGAGAAGTGCGGTACTTAAAAAAACCCAGCAAGAGAAAGAAAGTGAAAAATCTAACTTACAAGTCGTTTCGACGGCTTGACTAAGGGCCGATTCATTCCGTTCATTTTATGATAAAGGCCGCAGGCGTTGCAAAGGTAGTGGCCCGTACCGTCACGGCGCCACAGGGGCGTCGAAATCGCACCGCAATTGACGCATTCGCGGCCCTCACCGAATTGAAAGTCCATTCCGGTCTCTAAAAGGACAAAGAAGACCGCAAGGACATGAAAGGGTTAGTTTTGTTTTTTTGTAGAAAAAAGGGATGCATTTTTATTTTTCAACTTTTTTTTAGCAAGTGTTGATTTGACCGAGTTTGGTTCATGAAAAAAGATGATGAATTAATATGAGATGACGAATTTGTTTTTTTTTTTTTTTTTTTTAATGTTGCACAGTTGAAATTATTTTTTTTTTTTATATGTTACACTGTTGCACAGTTCAAAATGGTAAGAATTGTAACATTTCGTCAACACTGGTGTAGGTACCAACTTACTTTTCAACAGATATCTAATTACTAGAGTATAGGTATCTAATACGAAAATTATGAGAAAAAAAAACATGAACCAAACCAAACCAATGTAACAAACTTGAACCAATAGAAGCGGAAATCATAAACACCAATAATTGACCATCCTATTATCAAAGAAAAATTTGTAGACCAAATTTTCATATTTATTTTATATTCAGCTGATAAGAACAGATACCTACTACACTTTGATCTTAGCCAAAAGGCCGAGAAGCGATATAAAGATTATTTGTTTTTATAGGTATTCATATTCATATTAATTTATTTTGAGCGAGGAATGTCCTGAAATTCAAGGAAAGTTTATGACTCCCGCTCCCATGTAGTGGAATGTTTCCAGGATGCAAAACCGAACCCCCTGCCCTTCGCAAGTTGTGTCTGTGTGGGCGGGGCAGTTTACCTTCTTCATTAAATTGGTGGACGCGGGGAAGGTGTGGAAGTGGCTCTGCTGATGGTGGTGGTGGTGGTGTGCCACTATGGGGAAGTCTGGAAACATTGGGAGAGCTGCTAGGTGAGCTTCTTTTTCATATAAAAAATTTACGTATCTGTTGTGTACCTTTTTTTTATTCTATATAACCTTTATTAGGAGGACAAAGTATAATGGTAACAGTATACAATTAAGAAAAGGGGGAAAAAAACAAACAAATTACAAAAAAGAAAGAAAATATGTAATAATGTCCTATACCTAAAGGGCGGGGTTATTGCCTGTGGCAATCTCTTCCATCTCTACCTCTAAGTTGTATGTATTGGCAACAATGTAAAATGTAAATAAAAGTTATGATTGCGTTACGACCACACCATTCGGATTCTAACCACATGTGCAGGCTTCTCATTTTATCTCGTCTATTTTAAAGTTACATTAAAAGGCAACCGGCCACGCGAAAATACGACAGTATCTAATCTATCTAATCCATGGGCAAGATGGTCGAATACTTGACTCAAACGTTTGACACATTCCAGAAGAAAGCACCCAGAAATTAGCAGCGAGTATGGCTGTCTCAAGAGACTACTGATGATATGTTATATTGAGTATTATTATCTAATGTGAATGTGTGAATAATAATAAAGCTATTATACTGCCCGATTAGAACTAGTGAGTCCCATTATTCTAGCAGTAAGTCCACAAAACGTATTAAAGTATTATGTGGTCAACATCCCAAATGGGAGGATAACGTGGCACGTCACAGCTGGGATTTGAACCCGCGACCTCTAGATTATCACAATGACACCTTGAGCACAGAAATACCGGGACTTGGTAGGTCTGTATACTATGCGTGAACAAGTTAATTAGGAATATGTTCCCGAAGGAAGTAAAGCACCGGCGAGCATGGAGAGAAATTGGCTTGGTGGATTTCTTATAACAATATAAAAAATCTGAGGTTTCGAATCCATTTGTAGTAAAGATGACAATCATGTTCGGCTGAGGACATAGGTTTAAATGGAATAACTATAGCACACAACATGCCTCTAATAGTTACAAGAATGATGAGCATGTCAGCCAACACAAAGAGTGATTTTTTTATGGCTCTTAAAAAAAGGAAGAGTGATCCAAATAAATTGATGTCTTTGACAAATTACATCTTTTTGTGTGTTTTCGTAATGTTTTTATAAGAGCATAAAAATAAAAGCATATCAGAACACAATGTAACCAAAAACACACACCGTGAACCTGATCAACCCAACCTATAAACCCTTTCAAGTCTTAAACCTCTAAGTGACAAGGCGCCGTAGGTTTTAACATACCGATCGCGATAATAAATCTACAGGGTCCTGAGGAAAATAATGACGTGAAAAAAAAGTTATCATGTTCGTGTTAATCACTTTCGTGATATCACAACTACTCAAACTCGCTTTACGAAATCTACGCCGAAACCAGGACTTGATCAAGCTACTGAGGTCGGTATGACGTGATAAATATTTATTATTTCACAAATTTGACAAATGGTCTTGACATATAATTATGAAATGACCCGTCAAAAAAGATTTAAAGAAATATACTTTTGATAAACGGCATCTTTTTAATAAAATGAAAACCATTTCTCAAACTTAACATCAAGTGAAGACAAGTTATTGTTCATTTAAAAGTTATAAATAAAAACTTTTTAAGAAAATAGAAATTTTATGCCTTGAAAATTTACTTGATGAAATGTTTGAGACTGTTTGTTTTGTAAGTATTATGTACATTTGTACAATGTAGGTACCTAACTCAGAATTCATCTTTGACCAAAAAATACCTAAGATCTAAGATTACTTAAGTTTTCGGATTGATTTAAATAGGCTATTTCTAAGAAAAAATACCTATTTTTTTAAAGGTATTTTTTAAAACTTCAATAGCAACTAAGACTTCATTCACCCTGTATAAAACTATACACTTATGAAAATGTTAAAACTGATGTTTTGGAGACTTCATTCAAGTTATATACCTACATACATACACACTTACACATTAATAAGAAGTTATCTACATAAAATTATTGGAAATACATAGTTTTGATTTAGATTTTACATAATTTTTATGTAGGTATTCGACATTATGATAATGCAAGGGATCAGACATTCAGACCAAATTTTTGTGACTCTTTGTATAAAATAGACTTCATTTTAGCCTGATTCCAATTCCTAATAGTTAAATACTGGTATTTATTCCATTTATTTTGTAGGTACGTACCTAATGACTCGCAATGTAGGTATGTTGATATTTTTGTAGTATAGTTAAGTTCATTAATTCGTTTTTTTTTTTTCAATTTTTTTCTAAATTTAAGTAAAATTATTATTGTTTTTCTTTGATTAAATAAAAATTAAGAAAAAATATATACCTAATGTACCTATATTTCATTTTATTTTTACAATGCTGAGGTACCCTATAATGATCCGGCCTAATTCCAGTAAAGGATACTCATCCCTGCATCCTGGATCGATCTCTGGAGCACTTCAGAATTTTGACACCGAATCTCAAGTATTTTGTATCCTGAACACGACAGCTGAGGGGAGAGACTCTATCCTAAGGATTTTTAGAACCTTACACGAGTAACAATACCCAAATTAGTAACCAAACACCCAAGTTGATTTTAATTCCAGAAGCTATTACCCTCTCCGTCACATTCACGTTATAGTAGAGTGAGGACTAACCGGCCCTAGTAACTGGATCCATGTGTCTGAGGACTCGTTACCTGGAGTTCGAGGTTCGAGTGCCAAACATGGCAAAGATTTAGTGAGGCGAGTTTGAGTAAATAATATTATATCAATTAAAAAATAAGAATAATAGAAGTAGTGCGTTCTTTCATCTATCCGTCCTTCTCTCTCTCAGGATTATTGACTTTCATCAGCAGGCTTCTTCATATGCATCAGTTTTACATGTAGCAAACCGTCTATTTACATCATTCAACCACAGTTAACATAGAAAAACATACAATCCCTGGCACTGAAACAAAATATTGTTTCGAGAATAAAAGTCAACGCTAAGACCGCCACTCACCATAAGATCTCTGGAAAGAGGCCGGATCCGCATATCGCCACATAACTGCGGCCCCCGGCTGGTGAGCCGCATAGAAAGAGCTGCCCGCATGGTACAGTTGCTCGTGGGGACTAGACGTGTGGGGGTGGGGAGTGGGCGGGCCATTGTTCCAGCCCGCGGCCCCTGCGGCCGAAGGAGAGAACATGGACGTCCTGTTTGACGGCACGCCAGCGTACATTGCGGCCCCCGCGTGAGAACTGGCGGCCTGATAGGGTGATGACCCTGGGAGGAAGGAAATATTAATATGTAAAACATTAAGGGCAAAATTAATGGACAAATTCTATATCACAAGTCATTGCTAAACATTGGTTTTCCATATCTTACACAGTACGCAATCTGTGACTTAGCACCACAAAGGTATTACAAAAATGTCTATTAATTCCGCCCTAAATCATTTCATTTACTTATTTATTCAACCCGATTTGAAAATTACTATGAGTTTGAAATTAAAATAATTCCTAAATATACTTTATTTTTATATTGGTAAATTTACTGCAAAGTTGGTTACGTACTTAAGTACATATACGACTCATGCGAGTAAGAATGACTAGTCTACTTTTAAAATAAAAGTTATTCAGAAAAAAAAGAAATACGTTTCACCATTTCCTGATTTGTTATCCGAAAACATAATAATATTATAGTAGGTATATAATAAAATTATATTTTCAGGAAGTAGTAAAAGCTGAAAGAGATGAGATAGGCAATAACCCGGCCTTTAGTTAGGACTTATGTTTTTCTATATTTTCTATTCTTTTTCATTTTTATTGTATATATTGTTTCCATTTTTTTCATTGCTAAATTAATTATTTGTATGTACATAATGTCCATTTATACCTAATAAAGCGTTGTATAATAATAATTAGATTTTCGGTCTCTTACCTGCAGGGCCGGCAATGCCATGGTGAGGCAAATAGTTGCTAGCTGCGAGTGCAGCCGATGGGTTCGTGTGATACATTGAAGTCACATTCCGCCCCTGCTCCTGCTCGCTTTGCTTTAGAATCGCCACAGTGTGAATCCGGCCCTGAGCTAAGCGATGAACTAATTGAGTTCGGTGGGGTCTGAAGGGTTAACGTTCACTATTGTAGTGAGTTATGGGCTGATTTCGAACGGGGTGCTTTGAAGGGTTAAATTTAATTTGTGCAATTTTTTTATTAAATGATTTTTTTTCTTTATAATTTGTATTTAGTTTTCTCAAAGGAAACTTTTTTTTGAGTACCAAACAGTTATGGATTGTGATAGGTATGAATTATCTGACTATGCTGAACTTTGATTTGGTAATTACAATTTTTTTATGATTGCATGAACATAATATTTAGGACATTTCCGATTCTGCAATTTTAATTCCAATTTAAGATTATTTTTGTGATTTTTTTTTTTTAATTTAGTATAGAATATTATGCGGTAAACTAATGGATTGATGATTAGGTAATTAAAAGCTCCTTCATGATCCTTGTTTTTTTTTCTGGAACTCTGGAACAGATAAAAATAAGAAACAAAAAATTAAAAAAAACTCCAATTATTGTCGCATATTTCGTGGATAAATTTAAGTTCTTAGCTATAGTTATCAAGCTCGCCGGGAGGCGAGCACTCGTCAAGTAGCGCCAGCGAACCGGCCTATATTAACACGAAACATAATTTCAATAGCTATAAATATGTATATTTCGGGCAAAATGTGTAAATCAACATTTTTCAATTTTCCACAAAATTAAAAAAAACGCTTTATTTGATAATTCAGAAGATCTACTCATAACAACCTTGTTTTAGACTTCGATCTTCAATATCTCTGTAACATCGTGTAGAAAAACTCAATAGATCTCATCAGTCATCAGGCTTAGTACGAATCCACTAATAGCTCTATTTTGTTATTGAAAAAATTAAATACTTATAATACCATCGTTCACAATGACGGCACCCTATCATGATGATACCTAACCTACTTTAATACTTACTAACACATTTTTTTAAAATGAATCATAAAATGACACATACGAAATATGTTAGGTATATAAATACCTACTAGGAATAAGGTGATCGGTATAGGTACTAATGTCTGTTAAGTTTAGTATAGTAACCTATCTAAGCCAAAAAAAAAAATGTATTTGCAACCAAATCGGATCGCACGATTTCTTTGATTTCTTTGACAGATACATTAGGAGACAATGATTCAACACCGAACTCCACTTTGTTGGAGGTAGAATGAGGATCGGACTCTAATGTCTAATTATTACGAGCCACTCACACAAAGCACCCATAAAAAAATAATATCCTGATGGCTGTAAGGATTAGGTCTCGTGATGATTCTTGTTAGACAAAAAATGTCAATATTATTGAAATGAAACCAGCCTCACAGGGGAGAAGCTATAGGGGGTCCACAGCGCGCAATCAGTGGTTAAGCACTGGCTTGCCATGCGGAAGGTCCCGGATTCGATCCATCGTGCCGACAAAAAAATTGTATTCTTCATTTGGTTACAGTTGTTTGTAAGGGATACCTTCCGGAAGTATTGTGTCACTTCTCGCCCCTCAGAGGGGCGAGAAGTGACACAATCTTTTATCTATATGTACAATTGTACATAAGGCACTTGCTGATGGTGAACTAAGTAGATCTGGTAGTCAAGTTGTTAACGCGCTAGTCTGGTAATCCACTTGTCTTGTCCCGTCTGGGTTTCGAACCCGCGACATCTGGAATGTCTGGATTCACACAGTGCCGCCTTTACCATTGAACTACCGGGACGGACTTTAAAAGTATCTCTTCACTCTCTTATCTCCTCCGAAGATCCTATAGTACGTGCACCCCTTGACCCCCTCATAGGAATCACCCCTGTGTCAGGATGGGTCACTTTGTCCTTGTGACCACGGAACCTATAAAGCTACTGAAATTGAATTGGAAAAAATGAATTGACATAAAATGAGAGACCACACGACTATTGTGGTATTAAGGTAATTAAAAAATTGAGAGAGAGAGAGAAAAGGATAATGTCAACTGGAAGGTAAGATCCCTTTTACTGTCACCGTAAAAAATTACAGGTTTGATGTCCCTTTCCTTCATTCGGTGTAAGAATTTAGAGTTTCAAAGTACGCAAAGAGAAAATCGCACAAATGAAGAAAGAATTTTCGATAGGATGGCAAGTGAAATCACTATTTGGGATATGCAATTAAATTGTTAGAACAAGTACCTAAGGGTTAGAATTTTCCTAATGATAAAAAATATAGAGATATAGACAAAAACTATCAGCAGTACGGAAACATCGGTCTAACAAAGATCGGACTTTTTGTTGCTTTTATCAAAAATCACAGCTCACAGCACAATTTTGGAAAAAAGTGACCCATTGTAATATTTTCTATACCTTACATGGCGCATAGAAAGTTAATCTTTCTATAAATTAAAATAATAAATTTTAATTGTTTCTCTCTTCTATAGGGGATAGAAAGTTTTTTTTATGATTTTTTGAAAGGGACTTTTGAGTGAAGGAAAATGTAACCTTGAACAGACATTTACAGCCGTATTTATACTATAGGGTTGGGTGGAAGAGATTGCCTAAGGCAATAACCCCGCCCTTTAGTTAGGACATATATTATATGTATATATTTATTTATTTTTTCTTTATGTATTATTATTTTATTTTATTTTGTTATATTGTATTAAATATTTTCGTTTGTAATTGTTTGTATTGTATATGTCCTATTATCTAATAAAGTGTAAATAAATATACTATTTCTGAACAGAAAACGCCCTCTAAGCAGTGTCTCAAGCATGATTTCCTTTAATATTATTGGTGAATACTTTGCTTGAGACATTGCTCCGACGAAATTCTCTGTTCATAAATACGGTAGGTGGTCAGTAACTTTGCTTGAGACATTGCTCCGACAAAATTCTCTGTTCATAATAAATACGGTAGGTGGTCAGTAATTTTGCTTAAGACATTGCTCCGACAAAATTCTCTGTTCATAAATACGGTAGGTGGTCAGTAACTTTGCTTGAGACATTGCTCCGACGAAATTCTCTGTTCATAAATACGGTAGGTGGTCAGTAACTTTGCTTGAGACATTGCTCCGACAAAATTCTCTGTTCATAAATACGGTAGGTGGTCAGTAACTTTGCTTGAGACATTGCTCCGACGAAATTCTCTGTTCATAAATACGGTAGGTGGTCAGTAACTTTGCTTGAGACATTGCTCCGACGAAATTCTCTGTGTCATAAACACGGTAGGTGGTCAGTAACTTTGCTTGAGACAATTCTCCGACGAAATCCTCTGTTCATAAATACAGTAGGTGGTCGGTAACTTTGCTTGAGACATTGCTCCGACGAAACTCTCTGTTCATAAATACGGTAGGTGGTCAGTAACTCTGCTTGAGACAATTCTCCGACGAAATCCTCTGTTCATAAATACAGTAGGTGGTCGGTAACTTTGCTTGAGACATTGCTCCGACGAAATCCTCTGTTCATAAATACGGTAGGTGGTCAGTGACTTTGCTTGAGACATTGCTCCGACGAAATTTCATAAACACGGCGGTCAGTATCTTGCATTAGAAATGTCTTCGGGGAGTGAAAGGCCCAGAGAGCTTAGTGGAGAGTTAATTCCGTAAAGAGTAAAACCATGTTCTCGACTGTTCCCTATGTCTCACTCCGAGCCTGTGTCTGCCGCAGCCGAGCTAGGGTATTTGTCCAGGGCTGTCTCTACCGCAGCCGCGTCGGGAAATTAGCCCAGGACTGTGTCTACTGCAGCCAGGCCGGGGTATTAGCCAAGTGCTGTCTCCACCACAGCCGAGCTAAGGTATTAGTCCAGGGCTGTCTCTACCGCAGCCGCGTCGAGAAATTAGCCCAGGACTGTGTCTACCGCAGCCAGGCCGGGGTATTAGCCCAGTGCTGTCTCCACCACAGCCGGTCTGAGTTATTAGCATAGGGCTGTTACCACCGCAGCCGGGCCAGATTATTAGCCCAGTGCTGTATCCACCACAGCCGAGCCGGGTATTAGCTCAGGCCTGTATCTATCCTGTCTCTACCGCAGCCGGCCTGGGGTATTAGCCCAGTACTGTCTCTACAGCAGCCAAGCCGGGGTATTAGCCCAGTGCTGTCTCTACCACAGCCAGGCCGGGGTATTAGCCCAGTGCTGTCTACACCGCAGCCGGGCCGGGGTATTAGTCCAGTGTTGTCTCTACCGTAGCCAGGCCGGGTATTAGTCCAGGGTTATTACCACCGCAGCCGGTCTGGGGTACTAGCTCAGGCCTGCATCTATCCTGTCTCTACAGCAGCCAGGCCGGGGTATTGGTCCAGTGCTGTCTCTACCGCAGCCAGGCCGGGGTATTAGTCCAGTACTGTCTCTACCGCAGCCAGGCCGGGGTATTAGTCCAGTGCTGTCTCTACCGCAGCCAGGCCGGGGTATTAGCCCAGGGTTGTCTCTACCGCAGCCAGGCCGGGGTATTAGCCCAGGGTTGTCTCTACCGCAGCCAAGTCGGAGTATTCCAACGTCCTATGTCATTCAAGTCTAAGGATTCCCACAGGAATGGGGAACCCCTGATCTAAAACTCTGGAAGATCTATTGAGTGAGAGTGTTAGGACTCAGTGAAAGGCTTTCTAGAGCCAGGACCACAATGGTAAGTAGCACCACTACGTTTACTTGGCTAAGCCGGCGCCTATAGAATAGTCCTGGGTTCTAAGCTGATTAATTGAACAGACCCTAAGGAACACTTTACACCGCCTAAGTATAATAGGTAACTGCTGACTGCCTGACTGGATAGATATTTTGTATTTGTGTAAGGCTTAATTCTGTTTCTGATAGCTAGTGGTCTTACCTAGCAGATCCTTATGTCGATTGTATATATTCTAAAATATTATAGAAAGGATGAATCAATCACATTTTATTTTGATTGAAGAGTCCCCAATCTAACGTCGGCGTCGATTGTTCAGTTAAATTTACAAATATTTTTGTATTTTTAAACCTGGCAGTAGGTACAAATATTTTTTGAAGTATTACGAATCTATTACGAAAATACAAGAGAAAGAGAATACTTGCGCTGGCGAAGTACTGGTATTGAGCTATTTATAAATAGGAGAGGGGTATACATAATTATATCTATTTTAAAGTAGTTTTGTATATTTATTATAATATACAAAATATACTTAGGTGTTTACTTATATCGTGCATTGGTAGTCAAGTGGTAAAGGCGCTAGTCTGGTAACCTAGGTAGTGTAGGGATCCGATGGTTCAAAATATCACCCAATGCATGAATTTTGCGCCATTTATTTGAGTATATGACCACATAATTATAAGACTCTGAGGGTTAGGTGGTAGAAAATGCTTTAAGCAATAACCTCGCCTGGTGGTTACCTTCCACTAAAGAGTGTTATTATTATTATTCCTTAATCATCTATCAAGATGAACATGGTTGTAATGCAGAAGATCTGGTGTTTGGTGCATTAGGGGGATAAAAAATAAGATTATTTCATCTCTCTTTTACTCTTTCGCTCTCTCTCTCTCTCCCTCTCTCTCTCTCTCTCTCTCTCTCTGTCTCTCTCTCTCTCTTTCTCTCTCTCTCTTTCTCTTTCTCTCTCTCTCTCTCTCTTTCTCTTTCTCTCTCTCTCTCTCTCTCTCTCGAAGATATAGTTTTTTATGAATATTATTGGCATGCAATCAAAACATCAATTAATGTGTTTATTACTCCCGTAGTGTAGCAGATCTACATGTATAAGAGTGAATGAGATAGAGATACCCATGTGCCTTGTGGTCTGCTCTCTGATATATTTGATTGGAGATGCTACGGATCTGGTATCAGGATATTCATAAAGAAGTAGTATAGGTAGATAATACAAATTCATAAATAGTGTAGATAGATACAAATTCATAAATAGTATAGATAGATACAAATACATAATTATAGATAACAAGCCGCGTTTAGGCCTGCAGCGCGTGGTCAGTTTGTCGAGGCATGGCCGATTGGTATTTGATAGGTATTTTCAAGTTTCCGCAATAATCCAATGAAAGCCGTTCAGATAATTCTACAGTTGAACTAACGTACTTTGATTAATATGTTTAAATTAGGAAATTGTATATTTATGGGGATATCCCAGTTGAACGAGGGATAAATATTGATAAACCCCATTGATTTGTAAAAAACCCTCCGAAAACGATCGAACTCGGGATCTCTGGACTACGGGCAGTAGTTTCAACCGTCACGCCACGGAGGCTGGCAGTGCATAATAGGTATTACTTATGTTAGACTCTTGGTCACACCCCCCAACTATATGCTCAGAATACTGGTAGCTCAGTAATAAAGGAGTCGCGTAGGCGTATATACATAGGTGTCTACAGTCCTTTAATCCAGGGGTCGAGAGTTCAAAACCCAGCCGGGACATGACAGTAAGTTATCCTCCCATTTGGGATTTTGTCCAGATTATAATACGTACGTCTTGGGCTTATTCCTGAAATGATAGGACTTATTATTCCTGATCGGAAGTATCAAAAAGGCGATATTATTATTATTATTATTATTTAGATATCTATAGGTAACTAGTCTAGGATAATTAGAAAATATAAGACTTTGACCTATCAGATTACAACATTGTATACTTACACAAGAAAAATCAAAGCTTTTAATTAAGTAAACCTAATATTTGTATATCTCTTGGTAAGTACGTATTGATTTTGTGCTATCTATGTATGAACGTCCAACTAAAATTGATACTACATATAATATTTTGCAGACTTTATGACCATTGTCGAGGAGCGTACATTACCTAATGCACTCTCCAAGATATCTTAATGCAATAATTAAGTATAATTAGATGAAGAGAAATGTAATATATTAAATGGGAAATTAGTGATATTAAGTATCTTTTTAACTCATACGTGGGGTATTATATTACTGTCTGAAATAAGGTATACATTGATATCCATTTGTAGGCAACATCAATGGTTGCGTGGATGACTTCCAATCAAGTAGCTGAGGTTTCGAGTTCAGAGGATTGACAGAAAACTCGCTTTCTGAAATGAAGTCTGATTGATTTTTTTTTTTTTTTTTTTTAATTATGGAAAATGTATGAAATCTTTTATGAATAAACTAGCTAAATCCCGGCACTTTGTCGCTGTTGAGGTTAGTGCCCGTGGCTAACGCCCCATATTTAATCATTATTCGACTAGAAAATCCTGATATTATCTTGAAAATGGTCATAGATATTTTAATTTTGATAATTTTCTGGGTAGTTTGACGGTGGTTTAGAGGGTGGTCATCTCATGAAAATTTCAATATCTGTTACTGTTTGGGCTGTGGTATAGTAAACATCAGACAACCCCTAAGAGGACATTGTCAGCCAGACACTCAGAGATTTGAACTCAGTGGTTAAACAATCGCTTTCCATACGGAAGGTCCCTGGTTCGATCCCCCGTACCGACAAAAAATTGTATTCTTATAATTTTGTTACAGTTGTTTGTAAGGAATACCTTCAGGTGCGCTCGTGTTGACCCAGCACCTAAATGGGAAGTATTATTGTGTCACTTCTCGCCCATCAGAAGGGAAGCATACTACGGGATGGGCCAGCTACAACACAGACCCCAAGCCTCTACAGTACAGCTCCTGTTTCATGCCTACGAAATAAAAAAGGCTGTGAAACACTCATATTAAAATAAAAAAAATATTATATTTTCTATAATATGTATAATCAGTTTGATTATTTGGTGGATAAGTACCTGTACCATTGTACCTCTGTATTTATGTTAGACAGTCCTTTCTTCCTCAGAAATGTTCCACAAATATTCAGAAACTTCAATATGAAACTCAGCAGCTTGCCACTGTCTAAATAGGTACCATACCATCCACTCGAGGTCCAAATTTCGAGCCAGGCACGCGTCGATAAGGCTCGCAGGTCCTAATCGAATTTTCAAAAAATTCATCAAAATTTTCAGTATTATAAATGTAAAAATAAAGTAAACTGAGTCTAGACAAAGGTGCGTGAAGATAGCACCCGACATTCAAGCTAGAATTATGTACCACCTACCATAATTATGTACTACTCTCAGGAACAACAAACCCCGAATTTTGTACTCCAACCGTCCCCAGGAGAGAGGTTGAAACATGTCGGGTGCTAACTTCACGCTAGCACCCGACATTGACACATACCATATACCATACATTTCAAGGAATATTACATTGGACACGGGCATTTTATGGAGCAAGAGAAGAATTGAAACTACTTGCGATTCTGAAGGCTGTAACCTAATTGCGTAAGTAGGCATGGCCCTAATATAATTAATTTTCCTAACCCTACTCTACTCTCGAGGCATTGCCGTACATCGCGGACTTTACGAAACACCGATTCCCTGCATAATAAATAGGAATCAACTTTAATTAGTGTGGACAGGTAGGTAATGCTTATATCAATTAACTAATTATCACCAGAGTTCTACCTAAAACCGTGTTAGCTGCGAACTACAGGAAGGTTACGAAATAGGGGGCCATAAGAATGAGGTAAAAATTTAATGAGGTAATTAACTAGAAATAAAACCCTTGTACGCAGCCCCGTGCCTTGTTACCACTTTTTTAACCCATTCTGTAATACTTCTCAATGTTTCCAACAGGAACTAGTCACCGTGGCCGAGTGAGTTAGCGCGCTACGCATTGCACGCATGGTGACCTAGGTTCGATCCCCAGCGGAGCAGGATTTCTTCTGTTCTGTACTTGGATGTTCGGGGTCCACAATCATACCTCGTGAGGAAAAATGAGTAGCTGCTTAAATGTGAAACAGCGACCAGTGGCGGAATTATACGCAAAAAATAGTACAAGATACTGATGTATATTAACACTTTGAGCCCCAGAGCTGGGATCGGCGAGTGAGCACGAGGGACCACAAATTTCAGAACCCAACACTCATACATTGCTCCCAAGGACCACAAGAACCTGTTCCCTATGAGATACACATAGAAACGAATACCATAGGGAGTACTCATGTCTTCCAAGAAAAGGAAGGTCGTGAATAACATATAGAGTACACAAGTCTACAGTGAAATTTTGGGTGAGTACCATATATGGTACTCATGTCCTCTGTGAAATGTCAGCTGAGGACCATATATGGTATTCATGGGCTCAAAGTGTTAAAGTGGTGAAGTCCTATGATTCAGCCCGACCCACTAAAATTGTGACATAATAACATGATTTTTTTAGTTTTTCTTTTCCTTCTAATTAATGAATTAGCTCCATAGCACAATTAAATTGAGGGAGTTTAATCTAGATTTTGGTCTCTTTTCTACCTTAAAATTAGCCTAACTGTGGTCAGAGTAAAATTAATGAACATTTTCTCTATACTCTTGAGTCTCTTGACCGCAGCTGTGACCTGTCAAAAGAGTCTATTATGCCTAATTTGACCGCACCTGGGATTCATGGAGTTTAAAAGATTTTTTTTTATAAAGTTTCTGTCCCTTAACAAGAAATAGAAGAAGAACACAGCAAGCACTGAAGGGTTAAAGGGACCGAAGGCACGCACTGAAGGGCTAAGGGGTGTGAGGCTGTGAGGGTGAGGGCTTTGGCGTGTGGTGCATGTCACCACATTTCAGCAAAGATAATAATTGGAGACTGTAGAGTTTCTGGTGAAAAAAGAGACATACAAGTGATAAATGTCAGGGAACGCCTACTCTCTACCGAGTTACCTATACGTATAGGCTATAGATATATTTTTTTTTTACATTCTATTTTTTTTACAAAACAATCAACTACAACAATTTAAAATAATACTTAGAAATATATGTACAAAAAAATTAAAGAACATTATTAATTTTTAATTGCAATATAGTTTTGTAATCCGGGGTGAAGTTAATGCCTTGGGCATTCTCTGCCACTTAACCTAAAGTTTATATTTTTAAAATCTTATAAGATCAACTGTCATTAATAAATTAATTCTTCAAGTTAAAGGTTGATACATACAGTCAGTAACTATCCCTGTCGTCCCCCAGCCAGACCTGTAGTGTTAGTGTAGTGTAAGTTCAGTGTAAGTGTAGTCTAAGTGTAGTGTCAAGAGAGCAACGTCTCAAGATACTTGGCTAACTTCTACTAGATGTATATAATTATGTTATCTATGTACCGAATAACTTCACAAGATCTAGGCTGGATTGTATTTCTCATGAATAAAAATAGAACAAATTACAAGCCATGATGTATGTGTGTACAAACAAACGTACAATGTAATTGTATCTCAAATTAAAGTACCCATATAGATATACCTATCTTAGTGCATACATTTTATTCATTGTATTGGTAATGATATCTATGTACCAGTTGTACCAGTGTACCTATCCCATGAGGTATCTAGTGTGTTGGACAAAATGAAATTGTAAATGAACACTCCCTCTTTATTGAGTTTCATTATTACTTCCGAGAAATTTCTAATATTAGAAATCGGAAGTATTGTGTTCGTTTTTGTAAAAAAAAATATTTTTTTGCTCCGATTTCAATTTTTTTCAGATTTCTGGACGTTTCATAACCTCCTGAGCAAATTTGGTTTTGTGTCTGTCTGTCGGTCTGTCGGTCTGTCGGTCTGTCGTTCTGTCGGTCTGTTAAAACGATTCCTTGTAACGCGCAAATCTCGGAAACTACTCGACCGATTTTGATGAAATTTTGCACACATCTAGGAGACATTCTGTAGATGGTCCCATTTTAAATTCATCGAATTCGTACTAGCGGTTCTTGGTGAAAGAGCCCATGCGCTTGACCACTAACTTTTTACTTAAACGCTTATATCTCGTGAACGGTACACCCGATTTTAATGAAATTTTGTGTGTGTATGCATATAATTGTTTTACATAGGCTATTTATATATATATTTTAATTAATTATAATTAGACTCTGATATTTAAGAAAATCCGAAATTTTGGATAAAAAAGTCAAAAAATAAGGACCACGACTTGCCGATACAGAAATTTTTGTGGAATCTAGAATGTAGAAAAAACGATTTTCTACCATATGAAACAAATTTGAAGAAAATCGGTGCAGTCGTTTTGGAGATACAAGTAATTTAGTATAAAATCTCAAAATTGGCACGTGTTAACAATGTGAAACAATCACGAGGAAGTATAGAGTCCATAATTGGCAGTGTTTTTACACTGGAATACAAATAAGGTGGCCTCAAATAAATATAAAATATACTTCGGCAACAAATAAAGTTAGAACTTCTGTCTTCAAGTATACATATTAAAGAGGCAATTTAAATTTTAGTGGAGTTTTCCAATCTAGGAACCGTCAATTTTTTCTCTTATATAGGTATATAAAAAAATGTTTTCTCAACATATGTATAACGTACAGGGTGATCGAAACCACCCAGCCACTATCTTTTTCTCGAGAACGGTTTGAGTTAGGATCTTGAAACAAAAAATTGGTCCCCAATATGAAGTCTGAAGTTTCATGGGAAAATATTTTGAACCTCCGCCCACCGCCCCTAAGGGCGTTTTCAGGGGGGCACATGTTCGTTTCTCCCGAATTTTAAATGGAATGCATATTTTTTTATTTTACATTCAAAACATGCAGAGCAAGTTAGTAACATTAGTAAAAAGAAAAAAATATTCCTTGGTTCGAGTCCCGAAAAAACACGATTTTTAGAAGAAAATAGACCCAGGTTGCGGATGTCATTACGGGCACTCAGTAAACGTTGTGAATAAATTAAAAACGTCATAAAATAGGTAAAGTTCTTTACTTTAATTTAATGTACTTGTTTTTATTATTTAAGGAAGTCATAGGTCCTTAAATTGGTCATAAACTTTTTTCAGGTTCAAAAGACCAAAAGTCCAGAAATTTAAATTCGACCCCCTATTTTTTTTTCTTGCACATAAAAGAAGAAAATAATTAGCATACAATGCAAAAAAAATTAACTCTCTGCGATTTTTTCCCTTAAAATGGCAGACGAATAACGTCTGAAATGCGTTCATTTCCGTGCGCGTGAGTCATGACACGAGTCCGTGCCTGAAGTTTGTATGTACAATGTAGGTAACTCACCTCTACAGATGTTCAAAAACACCATCCTCTGCTGCAATACATTTCCTGAGTCTGCCAGGATAGGTGGCATGAACTCTCTCTAGCTCCTCAGGTGTGATGTTGCGGCAGATCCCAATGATGCGCACCTTCATATTTTCCACATCTGTTAGACTGGTTTGGTATGCTAAATCTTTCACCTTTCCCCACAGGTAAAAATCCATGACGGTAACGTTCAGGGTGCTGGGGGTTTGGTCCTCCTCTGCCGATCCATCTCTTAGGGAACAAGCGATTAAGTTGTTCTCGCACCCTCAGATTAAAATGAGGTATAATTTAAACTATTCACTTGATCCGGGGCAGATTGCTCTTAATCCAGAGAGATATGAAAAGGATGGGAATTACTCGCCTTTAGAATTTGCTCAACACACGTGTAAGGAATGACCGAATCTCTTGCTATATCTCGGATGCTGACTTCAGGGTTAACAGTAGCGCCAGAACGAAAATTAATAATTATTATCATCAGTTGTCGTTCTTTTTCTAATTTTGTAGAGGTGAGTTACCTACATCGTACATACAAACTTCAGGCACGGACTCGTGCCATGACTCACGCGTATGAAAATAAACGCATTTCAGAGGTTATCGCAGAAAGTTAATTTTTTTCGTCTGCCCGCTCCCTGGACCTCACCGTCATGGATTTTTACCTGTTGGGAAAGGTGAAAGATCTAGCATACCAAACCAGTCCAACAGATGTGGAAAATATGAAGGTGCGCATCATTGGGATCTGCCGCAACATCACACCTGAGGAGCTAGAGAGAGTTCATGCCACCTATCCTGGCAGACTCAGGAAATGTATTGCAGCAGAGGATGGTGTTTTTGAACATCTGTAGAGGGTGAGTTACCTACATTGTACATACAAACTTCAGGCACGGACTCGTGTCATGACTCACGCGCACGGAAATGAACGCATTTCAGACGTTATTCGTCTGCCATTTTAAGGGAAAAAATCGCAGAGAGTTAATTTTTTTTGCAATGTATGCTAATTATTATCTTCTTTTATGTGCAAGAAAAAAAAATAGGGGGTCGAATTTAAATTTCTGGACTTTTGGTCTTTTGAACCTGAAAAAAGTTTATGACCAATTTAAGGACCTATGACTTCCTTAAATAATAAAAACAAGTACATTAAATTAAAGTAAAGAACTTTACCTATTTTATGACGTTTTTAATTTATTCACAACGTTTACTGAGTGCCAGTAATGACATCCGCAACCTGGGTCTATTTTCTTCTAAAAATCGTGTTTTTTCGGGACTCGAACCAAGGAATATTTTTTTCTTTTTACTAATGTTACTAACTTGCTCTGCATGTTTTGAATGTAAAATAAAAAAATATGCATTCCATTTAAAATTCGGGAGAAACGGACATGTGCCCCCCTGAAAACGCCCTTAGGGGCGGTGGGCGGAGGTTCAAAATATTTTCCCATGAAACTTCAGACTTCATATTGGGGACCAATTTTTTGTTTCAAGATCCTAACTCAAACCGTTCTTGAGAAAAAGATAGTGGCTGGGTGGTTTCGATCACCCTGTATATGTTACGGTAAATGTACATAATTCGGTAATTGTATACAATTACCGGTAATTGTATACATTTACCGGAGTCTTTGGTAAAAGTAAGAAATAATCTTAAAAAACACTCTATTTCCTACTTTAACCGGTAATTGTATACAATCGCCAGAGGAGCTTGGTGAAAGTAAGAAAACAAACAAGAGGTCAGAGGGTCTTCGATTTATACAATTCGCCAAGAACCGAGCTTACCATTGTGGAATCAAGTGCAGCCCGTATGAAGCCATGTTTGGGGTTCCTGCCAAAATTGGTTTGAAAAAATCATCACTGTCTGATAATGTTCTGGAAAATGTTTCAATTGAAGAAGATTTGGAAGAGTTGGTGGAACAAATAAAAGAAAACCAGTCGGGTCCTGATTCCGTAGAACATGAAGAAGCAGAAGTAGATGAAACAAATGAGCTTCTATTAAAACACATTCCAGAAAAACCATCAGTGAATGAGCCCAATATGATCCCAGAAGAACCAGCTTCTAATGAAATTACAGAGACAAGATTCTGTAGCAATTAAACGGACACATGCTAAGGAAGGCCTTGAAGAGCAAGCGAAGAAAATGTTTAAAACATCAAATGTTAGATTTCCCCCTGAAAATGTAGGTGATACGGTAAAATTAAGAGTACCCGATGTTGACAGGCACGAAGTGATTGTAGAAATGTTTTGGCTGTTATTATGTGTGTATGAATTGGGTACTAAAGAGGGCGACTGCCACAGATGTATAGCAGAAATCAATTTAGGTACCCTCTGCAAAGAATCATTAATTTCTCTAGATATGGTTCCAAATCTTAATATTTCATGTTGAAATGTTAGAAAAACTTCATTATCGAGTGGGCAAGGCTATCAGAGATGTGTTTGCAAAACTAAATGTAAAAAGAATGGAAAGCTGTGTAATTTCAAGTGCCATGAGAGTTTGTCGTGTCAAAACAAATAGTACAAATGTCATACAAAATTTGCCTCTTGTTATTAATTCAGGCAAAAAACCTCTTGTTTATAATCAATAAATTATTAACATAAAATTATGTTATAGACCTTTTTTTTTTGTTTCCGTCTTATTATTCTACAACATTCAGATTAAACAGTAAGAAATAAAAGCCTCTTGTTCTAAATCAGGTTTAAAAAAATAAATAAAAATTACATTTATTGAAAAACTATTTGAATTTATTGTTTTATTTCTTCTTTTCATTTCATTTTCTTACTTTTACCGCTGGTCCTTGGCTATTGTATACAATTACCGGTAAAAGTAGATAATTGAGAATAATTTCGTACATTTACCAGTGACTGTGGTGATTGTATACAATTACCGGTAATTGTATACAATCACCAATTATGTACTTTTACCGTAACATATATATCAAATAAATAAATAGTATCTACATAAACAAAATCAATCCAAAAAATAAAAAAGTCACCAACTTCCGGATTTTATTGAGCGCGCAAATCTCTCCATGACATTTTTATCATGTGTTCTATCTGTTTTCACAATGGACCGTGCGTCACTTCTCGTTCTCAAAAAAAAAAAACCGCACGTCGGTACAGAAAATAAAAAGGGCATGGCCGGACAAAGTGATGTCAATGCCTGAGGCACTCCATTCTTGCACTATGTTCTAACATCGAAACGCTCTTTGGCGTACTCTCAATTAGCGAAAGATGTTTGAAGTACGCTATAAACTACGGCCAGAGAGAGAGAGAGAGAGAGAGTAAGAGAGAGATAGAGAGAAAGAGTAAGAGAGAGAGAGAGAGTGAGTGTAAGAGAGAGATAGAGAAAGAGAGAGAGAGAGAAAGATAAAGAGAGAGATGACCAGATCGAGACGGCGGTTTTACCCGCCATTCGTCTGAAACTCACAAACCAACAACCCACAATAACCACACCCAGCCTTGATTGGGCCGGACACAGCCAGCATCACGAGTGATCCATTTGAAAGGTCCAAGAAATGGCAAATGTCTTTTTCTAAAATTTCAAGTTAAATCGAAATTTTCATCCGAAGTAATATTATCATCATATACTCGTACGTCTTGTGTTAGTCACAAGGGTGATTTCATATAAAATGCTCAAACCAGCCTTATCTAAAGTGACCATGCTTGGGACTCGACCACCAATCTCCAGATTACGAGTCAATATACATAATACGTGCGATAGTTTTATATTGACCCTCGAAGTCAGTGATATGGAAAAAACACAAACTTCCCTTGCCCCAGTCTTCAGAACTTATAATAAGGATGGCGCTTCCTACCAGCACACAACATATCAACCTCAAGTAAATATTATAACGAAGTATACTATTATATATTATAATGTTTATAATACTTACTGTGTATATCTATAATATTATCATGTATGTTACGTATAAAACATTCATGTGAGATCGATCTAATGGCATATTAATGAAACATTAGCGCGGCATCCTTTGATCCTCCACACGTCTCTCTCTCTCTCTCTCTCTTTCATCGGTCTTCTTTCTTTGTCACATTTGGTACCAATCTTCACCAGAGTTCACTTTGAAGTTGTCGTTGAGTGAGCAACTTTTATTTCTGTGTTTTCTTCCGCCGCAGTACCTATGGGATCGGCAACTTTTATTGACCTTTCAAAAGTTGCACAAGATAATCTGAGGTTATGTCAACGTTTAGGCCGTGGGTTCGCAAACAGAACTGTTTAGGAAAAATAATGCTGTAAAATTTAGTAGGTACAGAAGTAGTTGTTCTTTTTAATTATTGATTAAATTCTCTTTAACATGTAGACATTTACCTATCTATAAGTTAATTCGTGAAAGAGGTTTTACCCTCCATTAAATGGAAAACGAGCTACCCACATTATTTTGACTCACACACATCCTGATGGGTTGGCCAAAAATAGCATCACCAATTCCTGACCTCGCCAGACGTTGTTTAACATCAGTGATATGACGTATTCAACGACCAACGCTCCATCGACACTGACTTTCGGCTTTCGGTTGTTTAAGTTGCCTTGCTTTTAATGTATTTATTTATACAGGTAAATCAATACAGGTAAAAAAATTGAGGAAAAGTTCATGCAGTATAAACAGAGTAGGTATTATAAGTTATACATTGTATTCTATTCTAGTAGTGTTGGAAAAACTCCCACCCTAATCTATTCATATTCAGTCCCATTGGAAGCAAAGGCTGGCAACTACTTCTGTCTTCTGTCCAATACGCTTTCAACTTCCAATCTTCAGAGACGCTTCAGCATTTGGTCGTCATGGAAACAAGACACAAAGAATGCGTACTGAATCTAATGGCAGGTCTGAAGAATGGTGTATGCGTGATGATTTAGTTGAGTGGGGAAAAATTGGAGAAAGCCTAATTTCCATTTTTATATTATTTGAATTATTATGTTTGCTATGGGGTCCGCTGAGAGAAAAAGACATCGGCTTTAACCAAGGTTCATTACATATATTCTATTAATTTCTATTATATTTCATGTCCTGTGTCACATGTAAGTTCTAACCGAGGTCCATTAGGGTTCTAAAAATTAGGGTTCTATACTGTAGGTACTTACTTGACACTAAACTTACTCCTTATTTGTTTTCTGTCTGTCCCGGTGGTCAAGGCGTCTGACTGGTAATCCAGAGGTCACGGTTTGAAAGCCCAGCCGGGACATGACAAGTTACCCTCCCATTTGGGATTTTCACCACATAATAATACGTCTTAGGCTTACTGCTGGAATAATCGGACTCAATTGTACTAATCGGGCAGTATAAATATGGCGATATTACCTATTATTATTATTTATTTGCCCATCTCTCTATTATTATTTATTTGCCCATCAACAATTTTCAGATTTTCGCGATTGCAAACAACCTCGAAAATCTGAAAATTGTTTTAATACCGCGTCGAATCAAAATTGACCCCTTTTGAATAAATAATAATAATAATACATACTAAAAAAAACGTACTCACAGATAAAAATTCATAGAGGCGCAGCACAGCCCAATCTATGTATAATTCCGTTCGTGCTCTGTCGACAGCCCCCTTAAAACTCAATAAGGGCGTAACCGACCGACGGGGTTTTACATTTCTTGCCATCTAATAATGAAGTAATGAATTACAGCTAATACGTCTAATGAATTACCCTGGTTCCAGGATTTTTATTTTGCTGGAATCTTGTTCGCTTTCTAACCGGTGCGTGCGTGCTGACAGACGGCAAGGCCCGAGTTATTTATGTCTGTCTCGCGGCACGCACAAATCTGGAAATTTCTCCGGTGGTGTTTTACCTAATTAATTGTTTGATTTATTTGCGGGTTTGTATGTTTGTTTGTTTTTTTTTATATAGGAAAGAAGGGGGCGAAGGGGCTCTTTTGTTTTTAGAATAGGGAAGACTCTTTTTTTCTATAGCCTTGATATATTTTATGTAACTTCTCTCTGTTTTTTTTTTAAAGAATGCTTAGTTTTCTTATCCAGAACCCGAACCATACAAAGCTATATAGCCTATATATTGACACCAATCTGTTCTCGTTAAGTTCTAGCCTTCACAGCCCTTTAAAAATATTATAAACAAAACAAGAGACCTGTAAGTATATATGAATATGCATGTATATACTTGTACGTATAAAAGCATTAGATACAAGAGAAACCTCAATATTAGAGAACGATTTACAGGTCCAATTTTCCTCCGCATAGGGTAGAATAACCTCTTTATAAGAGGTTCCGTTCCCTTGAGCATTACATAGGTTGTATTACAAATTTCTCAAAATTGTCCAATAACTCTAGAACGTTCGCAACATTGTTATTTTCCACTGATAGCAACTCGTCCGCTGGATTTAGCATACTCCCTACCTTATTCGTATTCTGGCTTACTGTGCCCTCAGTATCATTAGGGCTCTTATCACGCTGTGACAAATAGGATACTATTACACTGGCAGACCGATAAGCTACTTGCTTTCAATTAGACACTATGACGTGGTTGCCTCTTCGGTTTAGTGGAGCATCCATTTTGGTTTTGACATGATACTCGTCAGTCTGGCCGGGGGACTATAAACAGAGAGTAGACCAGCATTTGCTTGGTTCAGGGGCTCTTGTCAATTATAAGCCTCCTTGTAAAGACAGTGGTAGAAGTGCTGAGTCATTCCTCCACTGTCTGGTTACCATTATTCACGATGGCGCCACCCTATGATGATACTCGTACCTCGTACAAATAATAATAAAAAATGAGTGTTTCACAGCCTATTTTATTTCCAAGCCATGAAACAGCAGCTACTATAGACGATCTTGACCTGTGTTGTAGCTTACCCATCACATCCCGTAGTATGCCTCCCCTCTCATGGGCGAGTAGTGACACAATACTTTCCATTTAGATGCTGGGCCAACACGAACACACCGGGAAAGTTACTTACTAATATAATATAATAGATAATAATAATAATAATAATGCTTTTTCTTTGTGTTATTATGTCACAATTTTAGTGGGTAGCGCAGAATCATAGGACTCTACCACTTTAATTTACAATATCTTGTATTTTTTTTACCTATGATTCTGCCACTGGTCGCTGCTTCACATCAAAGCAGCTACTCATTTTTCCTCACGAGGTATGAGTGGACCCCGAACAACCAAGTACAGAGCAGAAAAATTCCTACACCGCTGGGGATCGAACCCAGGTCACCATGTGTGCAATGCCTAGCGCGCTAACTCACTCTGCCACAGTGACTACTAGTTATACTTACTAACAACTACATGTAACCAAATTATGAAATTTCTTAGTCGGCTCCGGGATTCGAACCCTGGACCTTCCCAATGGCAAGCGAGTTGAAGCGAGTACCTCACCATAGAGCTAATCATTGCGCTTAATTTAAAAAAAAATCAAACATGCTTATGAATCAGTTGACTGCCAAACAAACAGTTGGTGATTGTTATTTATTTATTTATTTTTTGGTGTAACGTAGTTTTCAACTGCATGCCCATGCCCATATCACGACGGACCTTAAAATAATAATAATACTTATTAGTGGAAGGTAAACACCAGGCAAGGTTAATGCTCAAAGCATTTTCTACCACCTAACCCTCAGAGTCTTATTATTACGTGGTCACAAACTCAAATTAATGAGGAAAAATTCATGCACTGGGTAAGATTCGAACCAACGGATCCCTACGTTACCTAGATTACCAGACTAGCGCTATAGGGGAACTTCACGATTCGGCCCAAATTACATGTGCAGACCTTTTCCATAGCATGATTCGGCCCAAAAAAAACACAAAAATTCACAACATGATTCGGCCCATAACGGACGAATCGTTCGGTGACTTTTTTTACCGGAAATCGAAAACCTTTTTCATAAACCTTTTTGGGCCGAATCGTAATGCGCCCCGCTATAGCCACTTGACTTAACACTTTTTAATCAGTTGCACCGAAGATGTCCGTCTTCAGCGTTCTCTGTAGATTCGGTTATCTGCAAGGAAATACGGGCCCTATCTCGGTAGCCACCTAGCCAGTACAAAGTAATCGCTGATCCCTCCACTATATCACGCACTGTCACTGGAAATCGCTTACTGGTTTTCCACATGTGTGTGATTAGGCCGATATGCCTCAGGAGAGATAGCATCGGGGTACCCTTAGGCAGAAGTACTGATTGAGGGAATAATGGATGTTTTAAGTTAAAAGAGTGGGTACTCCAACTACCGACTCACTTTTTATAGCTTTTTTAGTAGTCACCCTGGACAAGTGAGGTATTGCGTTAAGCATTGCACGCATGGTGACCTGCACGCTGAAAAAAATTAGCCAAATTCTGCATGTCAGCATGCAGAATTCTTCATAATATATGGATCTGCACATTCTGCCTGACTGTTTTTTTCATTTTTTTCATAAATGCGTTTTCATGAATTCATGCTATCTCTGACGTCATCAATATTGATCAATATTGATGACGTCATCAATCTTATGCATACAAGGATGCATAGACTATGCAAACTCTGCCTAAATGTCACACAGACTGTATGAAACTTCTGCATATTTTATGCATCCCATTCATACATAATTAGCGTGGTGCATTTTCGTTTATGCATATTTCTGCATATTTTATGCATCCCTATCATGCATAATTAGCGTGGTGCATTTTCGTTATGCATATTTCTGCATATTTTATGCATCCCTATCATGCATAATTAGCATGGTGCATTTTCGTTTATGCATATTTCTGCATATTTTATGCATCCCTATCATGCATAATTAGCATGGTGCATTTTCGTTTATGCATATTTCTGCATATTTTATGCATCCCCTTTATACATAATTGGCATGAACGGTTTTTAGGTTCATGCATATTTAGCATGAATGTGTTTTCCTATTCATGCTTATTTAGCATGAGTGTTTCTTCCTATTCATGCTTATTTAGCATGAGTGTTTCTTCCTATTCATGCTTATTTAGCATGAGTGTTTCTTCCTATTCATGCTTATTAAGCATGAATATTTCTTACTATTCATGCTTATTAAGCATGAATACTTCTTACTATTCATGCTTATTAAGCATGAATATTTCTTACTATTCATGCATATTTCTGCATACCTCACGAAACCTCTGAACCTGTATTCTGTTGACTTTAAAAGAAGAAGAATAATAACAGATAATAATTTTGATTAAACAAAATGAAGAGAGTAAGATTTATTGAGCGAGCTTATAATATAGGTATATAAGTATGTAGAACAACAAATTTATGTAGAATAACAAATGATTACAAGTTACTTATGTAGAATAACAAATGATTACAAGTTACAAATGATTACAAGTTTAAGATGTAATTAAGTTATTTTAGTGCGAAGTGTTACATACATTGAGCCATTAGATAAAACGGATAATGTGTTGGGTTTTTTTGAGAAAACCTCATCAAGTGTCAGGTACACTTTTTCAATTGAATGTTTAACCTGATACGCTACATAATGAAAATCGAAGCCTAGATTTGTAAGCTGAGAACAAGATAAAAGAACGGCACTATTGGCTTTGTTGATGTAAATATCCTCTACCTGAACAAGCTGTGGCTCTATGTCAGAAAACAAGAGGTCAGCTATCAAAATACTTTTCTCATTGATTTTTTCACAATCGCTCACGACCCATTTAACAGAATAAATATCAGAGGGATAAATGTCGGGGAACACTTTTTTTAGGCTTTCAAATTTTCCCAAGTCTATTAATGTGGCTTTTCCACAATCTAGACCAGCAGGCTTACAGATGTTTAGGAAGAACCCGTGCATTGTTAACTGATGCCTCACGGCTACAGTTTTACAAATATTAATCCGACTACAAGCTGCTCGGGCTGCTATTTTTGACACTCTATGCTTTGCCTCAAATCGCATTGTCGAAACCCTTGCCAGTGGACCAAATTTTAAAAACATGGCGGGATAATGGAGAAGAAAATGAAATTTTGGTTTCAGAGTATCATTAGTTACTTCTCTGTATAGTTCTAAGAAGTACTCAACAGAGTCTTTTAGCTGTACAACATCAGCAGGAGTTACTTTCTCAGTCATAATTCGGTCCAATACTTCACGTAACTGACGGTACAGTTCCCAGACTTTATCCTCTTCAGATATGTATTCACCCACTAGTAAAGCGAAATATCTTACAAAAAACCATCATTTCTGAGCCCGTACATTTCAATTTAATTTTTGATGTGTCATCATCATGAATTATATTGACGGGTTTGTTTATTTTATCAGGGCCGTAATCAAAGGAAAAGACAATACCCTTTAAAACGGACGTAGACACAGCTTTTACCGTTTTAACAATGTAATTTACAACAAAGGACATAACATATTTACAACAGCCCTCAAGATAGTCATGTAAAATATCAACTGCCACATTTTCAAATAAATTAAAATGTTTTAGGTCTAAGAAAACACACTTTTCTTTTAAACCTGTCAACGATGTGTCATCCTGCTCTAAATGCATATCGTAAGATTCCATGTTTCGCAATAATGATTTATCTTCTACAACCATAGTACCTAGTCGAGCTCTGTCCGCAGAGCAAATGCGACAACAATAATTTGCAACAAAACTTTCTACAAACCCCAAAATTCCATTCAAACCCAGATTGTCACCTGTTAAGCAAACCACATGGAATTTTACGATACCATCAAAGTGACTATTTTTTAACTTAACCCCTAAAATACTTAAGCTATTAAGAGTGTCAATGATTTTCTGAAAAACTGCCTTATTGCCAAACGCACGGCGATCATGTGCATGAAAAACTCCCAATATGAGAATATTAATCAACTTCGAACTCCACTTAGGAGGCAGGAAAGGTAAGCCTACATAAACTCCAGCTAACTTTTGCACACCTGCATGACTTGAGAGCGCATTGTTCGGCTCGTACTCGTCAAAGTACAGTGTTAGTGGTAAATGTAATTCATTATTCGAATTTTTGAAATTTTGGGATTTCCATGTCGAGCCATGGACAATATTTTTCAACAAGGTGGACGGGCATTCATTCAGGCTATTTAAATACTCAGAAATATCTTCAAAAATATAATCAATGGATAAGAAATTTTTCAACACTAAATCTATCGGTATGATTTGCATTGTACAAGGTACTTGACACATTTTTCCCTTGACAAGTTCTAGGCGTGAACCTATTGTAATTTCTTGAGAAGGTATGAAAGTACCACGTTTTTCAAAGGCTTGGAGTCTTTTATAGTCTGAATTGAAATTAGTTACTTCACTAGTACCTAATCTCAGAAAATCTTTGACACTCTCGGCAATTCTTAAATGTGAAATATTATGATGTACCAAAAAGTTAACTCCTTGTAAAATACTCCCATTATAAATCAGCATGAATTGTTCAAAGTCAGACATAAAATTCTGAATAGATGAGCGAGGTATACCAGGATTTGTGTACAAAGAAGACACAAAACGAAGTATACCCTCTTGAATTTTTTTTTTTGTTTCACTCAGAATTAGTGTCAATTCTGCGTTTACAGCAAGGCTTATAGTGGTTCCAGGATCAAGACTAACAGAATCTAAATATCTAGCCTCTGGTACCATCGAACTTTCATCTAAGAAATGATGAACATGCTGACTTAATAAATGGCGACGTAACGAATTTGATGAGGAAAAATGCCTAAAGCAAAATTCTTGGCCACACGTATATTGTGCTATTACATTTCGTTTACGTGCAATACAAGATTGTTTAATGTGGTCTATCAGTTTAGGCACATTATCAAACTCTTTCTTACAATCATAACAAATGAACATTTTTTAAAAACAATAAAGGAACCTTAAATTTCAATTTCTATTCATCCCTGCAAATCTACTCCCTAGATATGTGCCTGAAGACCTAAATTTGTTAAAAGAGTTTTACATGGGGAATGAAGTCTATCATGTTCTGTTTTAATTTGATAGACTCCTCTCTGGAGAGCAAGCCAAATGTGATTGCTCTCTTCTGGGTAATGAGTGTGACACACAAAGAATATTTGAAAACACAAATGTACTGCATCCAATATGGTTTGTCTTTCAAACATAATGTCATCAACTATTACATACAGGGTGTCCCACCAAACTTGGACACCTCAAATTACTCGGCCCCTGAAAGAGTTTTTGAAAAATAAAAAAATCTAGGGTACATGTGCTAATTATGCGGTTTCAGTTATGAAATTTTTTTTATACAGGGTGGTTCAAAAGTCAGAAATTGGGGTGTCAATTTTCGATTTTTAAATGGATTGACCTGAATTTTATTTGATAATTTTACTTCTAAATGATTCCTGAGTACTTTTTTAAACAAAAATATTACATACAGGGTGGTTTTTTTTCGACCAATTTTTTTTCTAAATCTTGAATAACTCAAGTTCGGTTAATTTTTTTGATAACAAGAAGAGAATGTGTTTGTGTAATGAATACACGCACTTTCAATTGGCATCAAAATTTTTTATACAGGGTGGTTCACAAGTGAAATAATGACTTGATTTTTTTTAAAACCGAGTTTTTTTAATTTTTTATTTAGGATTAATAATTCTCGTCTAATTTTACACATTTTTCGTTAGTCATATCGAAAAACAAAACTAAAGTGTTGTACAGGGTGAGACATAATTTTTTTGTAACACCCTGTATATTGGCAGTCAAAGAGATGCAAAATTAAATATAAAGACTAAATATGCAAGAAAAACTTTGATTTTTAATTAAACTAAAAAGTTATGGTGTTTTAACTAATATTGTCGCATGGACCACCCTGTAGATATTTTCTTAAACCATCATATGGGTAGTCGAAACTGTCTAAAATTCAACGAGGAGTCCAAATCTGAAAGAAAAAAAATGAATTCAAAAACCCATGCTCAATTTTGTGTCTACACCTACCTACTTTTTATTTCAAGTTTTAAAATCATTCAGTGTGGACCCCAAATTTAAAATGGCTTCAAATTCGTGTTTTTTACTTGTTTTTCCCACATGATTCGAAGTGTTCGTTGAATTTTATACAACTTAGAGTACCTACATGATAGTTTAAGAAAATATCTACAGGGTGGTCCATGCGACAATATTAGTTAAAAAACCATAACTTTTTAGTTAAATTAAAAATCAAAGTTTTTCTTGCATATTTAGTCTTTACATGTAATTTTGCGTCTCTTTGACTGCCCATATGCAGGGTGTTACAAAAAAAATTATGTCTCACCCTGTACAACACTTTAGTTTTGTTTTTCGATATGACTAACGAAAAATGTGTAAAATTAGACGAGAATTATTAATCTTAAATAAAAAATTAAAAAAACTCGGTTTTAAAAAAAACCAAGTCATTATTTCACTTGTGAACCACCCTGTATTAAATTTTTTGATGACAATTGAAAGTGCGTGTATTCATTACACAAACACATTCTCTTCTTGTTATCAAAAAAATTAACCGAACTTGAGTTATTCAAGATTTAGAAAAAAAATTGGTCGAAAAAAAACCACCCTGTATGTAATATTTTTGTTTAAAAAAGTACTCAAGAATCATTTAGAAGTAAAATTATCAAATAAAATTCAGGTCGATCCATTTAAAAATCGAAAGTTGACACCTCAATTTCTGACTTTTGAACCACCCTGTATAAAAAAAAATTCATAACTGAAACCGCATAATTAGCACATGTACCTTAGATTTTTTTATTTTTCACAAACTCTTTCAGGGGCCGAGTAATTTGAGGTGTCCAAGTTTGGTGGGACACCCTGTATATGGATTCAGGATTTGTGAAGTTCCCCACATACAAAACATAAGGTAGTATGGGTCTCTTCTTCTGAAGTGCAAACTCTGTTTTTTTTAGCCTTTCACTAATTAAATTTGATGAGGAAAGTACCTGTAAGATGAATCCATTCCGTACTTCTGTTCGTGATGGCTTCCAAGATTCTTTCCTCACTGTCTTCTGGCTGGGAGTGTCGGTTATAAATGGAAGAAAAAGAAGACACTGTGCATTCATCGCGTCCACATTACTGTCGGGCGTGATTGCATCAAAAGTATTCCTAAGGATGGAACATGCTTCTTTGTCTCGCAGGGACGCCATTGTATTCACCGCTACATGGAGTATGGTTGGTCGCAATTCAAGCATTGCCTTGAAGAGGCTGTCTGCCTTGTCTGGATAGAGATGCTCAAAGTCTATTTCAAACAGTCTGGCTCCCAAGGAGGATTTCAAGACCGGGAATGTCTGAAAGTACTCCAGGATTGATGTGTACTTGGGTTTTTCCCTCCGACAAGCAGGCCATCCGTACAGCAGACGTATCCTGCCATCTCTTTGTGATTGTTTCCAAATCTTCTTGCCCAGTCACTCCTTGCAACCACGTCAAATATCCACTGCAAGGTGATTCTGAAAGCAGAAATAGAAGAAAATTAGCAAGAGATAAAAAAGAGAAAGTGATGGAAAAATTGAGACTTTCCTTCTTCCTTCATTAAAAACGTAACGAAAAAGTTATAGATATCAAAAAAGTATCGAAATAGACCCCCATTATTTTTCAATTCTGAACTATTTTATATTCAAGTTAAGAAACGTCGCGCATAGATGGTAATTGGATGGGTTACCATCCAGGTATCACCCATGTGATGCTGGCTAGTCCCGGCCCCACTCAGGCTGGGTGAGGTTAACGTGAGTAGCTAGAATTGGTAAACCTAGCGCATGGAGGGTAAAACCCCCGTTGTGATATGACCTTAGCAGTTGAAAGCGACGTTGAATCCTACCTAAAAAAAAAAAGTATGTTCTATTCTATGACTTACCAACTTCAGAGAAGACATCCTTGGTGACTCCATGGGCAGCAGAATCTTCATCAGATGTCATTTGGACCGAGCTCCTTCTCCTTCTTTTATTTACTACTTCATTCCCTTGATTTTTTAATGTTTTTTGTCTCAACCGTCTGCTCGCTTCGTAAAGAAGTCCACTGGCGACAATTTTTGGGGACACGTCGGTTGGAGGTTTATAGGGAGAATACCAAGAAGCTTTGGCTTCTTCTAGGAATAAAGAGCAAATTTGGGTGGCCAACAATGTATATTCAACACTAGATAAATGTCTTTCGGGACATGGAGACAAAATTCTCTCTATTACTGTACGGGCAACATTACGTCTTTCGTGGCTGGATTCCAATTTGCTTTTAATAAGATAAGCTTTCATAGAAGGGCTATGTTCTAAAGTTGCTCTTACAAAATTTGAATCAATTACCAAGTACTCCTGGCTTGGAGTACTTGTGTTTTGCATTACTGGAGGACTTTGCACAAGTGACTCACTGAGAGAGTCATTGAAAGAGGGGGAATCTAAGAACACATTACTGGTATTTGAATTAGTGGAACATGTCCAATTAGTAAATTGCGAGGATTGGGACTCGGTCCATGACGAAGATGGCGTAGATGTGAGGACGTTTGCATTCCAGTTGTCCGTGTCAGCAGATAACTGCACATTGGAGAAAAACGTTGCTGCTGGTGTAGCGTCAGAAGATAACGTTGCTGCTGTCTGATAGTGTACGTTATCTGTGACCGCCGTGTTCTGCGTGTTCTCCGTATCCTGGGAAAAAGACGAATTGAATCAAAAACTGGCGGCCATCATCAACTTGCTTAAGCAATAAAACCCACACGCACACATGAGTACACACACATGTAGAAAGGACTCGTGAGTAATGAAGGTACAGTAGAACCTCGACATACCGTAATTCAAGGGATATGGCCTATTTTTCAAGTATAGTAAAAGCATTATCAGTCATGTCAGGAGTCAGCGCATGTGAAAACTCGACTTCCTAAACTTAAAATATTACGTTGTATAGAGGTCCAGAAAATTACGTTGTTTAGAGGTAAGTTCACCTTTTGTTTTCTTTTACATTGTATAGAGTTTTCCTATTCTGTGAGGAAGGGAAAGTAAGATTTCAACGTTATATCAAGGTTTACGCTGTATCGAGGTACGTTATATCAAGGTTCTAACCCCCTCCCCACCCACACACACTCGGTATCAAGGGAAATCTCATTTTAAAACCATCTGTATTGAAAGTCGATCTTACCTGCAACCATTGATCTCGTTTTTGCATTAATGTCATGACGTCACCCATGCAGTCTATCAACCTGTAACACTGATCTTCTTTCAGCACTCGAAGGAGTTGCGGAGTTATTTTGTGTCCTGAAACATAGAAAGATGAAACTAATTAATAAAAGATAGAAACACTACTAACTTTTGAGGCTAATAAGTCTCTTAATGTTCTTCATGACTGAAACAAATGGCAATCTTCAAGATTTCAAATTGGCAATAGTGCAATTTCTCAATCCCTAAGACTGCTAGCCTTTTGTACCATTGAATAACAACTTTTTTTAACCATTATTTTTAGTTTGTCAAATTTAATATTTTATTATTGATAATAAAAGAAAATGGCGATTAGTTTATTTGTTCTCACAGTATGCTTTGGTTGGTTTTAGGTTAAACATCACCAGTAATAAATTGAAGTATGAATTTTCTACTTACTTTCAAACAATTCTACGTATTCTGCTAGGTCCCATTGTCGAAGAAGATCGCCAGTTGTTACTAATGACTCCATGGTCTCAGAAGGTTATGCAGAGATGAATAGTTGTTTACAAAAGTAGGTACGTACAGGGATAAATAGAAATTGAAATTTATGTCTATTTAAATTAAATTCAACATGTTTCTAAAGTTAAACTATACTAGTAATTTCAAGTTATGTTAAAACTTATATGAATGTTCACTCTTATTCATTAGTAAAAACTTCACCCTTCACTATGTTAAAATTATTATACTAGGTATTATTATTTACAAGGTTTTACATTTTTTTAAAACCTACATTACCGACCGGAACTTTGAAACTAACTTATACAGGAACTTTGAAATTGTTAATGTAACCAAGTGTTGAAACTGTTATTATTTATTCACCGGTAGGTATTATTAAAAAAAGAATTAATTTGATTTTATTTACCACTTAGATCAAAATCACTTTGAACGAGAAAAACACACTCAAGAGAAAGGTATATTATTTATTATTATGCAAATTTATTATTACGGACGAGCAGGGAGGTTGATTGGTATCTTAGGGAGTACTGTTGGAGTTGGAAATGAATTTATATATTACCACAAGAACTATTTATACCTACCCACTTTAATAAAAAAAAAAGGTTATTTACAATTACCGGCCGGCCGCGATTTTGTAGAAACCGGCTTTGATTAGGTGCAAACTCTATCCCCCCCATCTCTCGCACGAGAACTAGGTACCTATTTTCAAGTATCTGTATGACGATGACTTGAAAATAAACAGGTGATAACAGGTAGTTCGTTGTTCGTTCTTCATTTTTTTCACTTTTTAACACAACTTTTGAAAATTTATCAATAATTAATTGTTTTAAAGAGCTAAAAAAATTGAACAAACGTACGATCGTTAAAGATTGAGAGAAGGAGAAGAGTCTGCACACTAATGACTAGAGATTTCATTGTTTTGTCGTAAGGAATCGAGGCATCCGCTTTCATGAAGTTCATGCAAACTGAAAAACAGTCAGGCAATTTCTGCATGATTAAAAACATGTTATGAATCTTCTGCATAACCTTTCATGAGATCTAGAGACAAATATGCGAATTCTTCAAAAATTGTACATCTTTCTTCATAATAGTTTTCCATTTTCATGATATTGAGAAGACCGCATGAAAGTTATACAGACTTAGCATGACTGAGCTTTTCATGCTAATTAAACATAAAAGTTCATGTTGCCATTTCCTCTTATGAATCGTTCGCATAACTTATACATCTGTCTGCATAAATGTTTTCCGTTTTCATAAATGTTATGCAGCCTTTGAAGAGACTGCATGAAAGTTGTGCAGACTTAGCATGACTACGTTTTTTACGCTAATTAAACATAATCTATGCTAATAGATTATGTTGCCATTGTCACTATATGAATCTTTTGCGTAGTCTATACATTTTACTGCATAAACGTTTTTCTTTTTCATAATGTTATTCAGCCTTTAAAAAGACTGCATGAAAGTTGTACAGACTTAGCAAGACAACGTTTTTTCTGCGAATTAAACATAATCTATGCTTATAGCTCATGTTGCCAATAATCTATACATCCTACTGCCTAAACGTTTAGCGCGGCTTCTTTGATGTCATGCAGCCTTTAAGAATTCACTGCATGAAAGTTATAATATGTGAGTAGCTGGAAGCTGGTTTATGATGCCGACCTCCGTGGTTGAGAGGTTAAGTCCATTGTCTTTCGATCCGAAGGTTGCAGGTTCGAATCCTGGCCGTGGCGGACTTTTCTAGCAGAAAATTTTCGCTGTAGGAATGGCATGGTTGTAAGATTTCCTACCCCGAAGTAATGGTAACGCGGTTCCAGGGTAGACAAATCTTAAAAAAAAGCTGGTTTCTGCTGAACAACAACTTACAACAGACCCATTGCATGGGGTTGAATGTCATCAACAACTGACCCAAATAACTATATTAATATGATGTGAATACCTATTAATAGGTATAGATACCTAATATATTTCTTAAAACCCACAAAACAGGCCCTATGGTATTCTTTTAATTTCTACTGTTTTCAATATTTTTATGATTTTATAACCTTTGAACACACACAAAGTAGCGGTTGTATTACTTATATAACCGCTATCTTTCAACTCAACGCAGGTATTGACTCGGCCTAATGTCTTTCTAAAAAAATCAAGTTATTTTTATAATTTATCAAGCGCTTCAGGTAAATCCTCAAACCACAAATATACATTCAAGGTTTCACCACGTCATGATCAAATTCCAAGAATTATATTATCTAATATACAGGGTGTCCCACCAAACTTGGACACCTCAAATTACTCGGCCCTGAAAGAGTTTTTGAAAAATAAAAAATCCTAGGGTACATGGTCTAATTATGCGGTTTCAGTCATGAAATTTTTTTTATACAGGGTGGTTCAAAAGTCAGAAATTGAGGTGTCAACTTTCGATTTTTAAATGGATCAACCTGAATTTTATTTGATAATTTTACTTCTAAATGGTTCCTGAATACTTTTTTAAACAAAAATTTTACATACAGGGTGGTTTTTTTTCGACCAATTTTTTTTCTAAATCTCGAATAACTCAAGTTTGTTTAATTTTTTCGATAACAAGAATAGAGAGTGTTTGTGTAATGAAAACACGCACTTTCAATTGGCATCAAATTTTTTTATACAGGGTGGTTCACAAGTGAAATAATTACTTGATTTTTTTTAAAACTGAGTTTTTTTAATTTTTTATTTGGGATTAATAATTCTTACCTAATTTTACACATTTTTTGTTAGTCATATCGAAAAACAAAACTGAAGTGTTGTACAGGGTGAGACATAATTTTTTTGTGACACCCTATATATGGGCAGTCAAAGAGACGTAAAATTAAATATAAAAACTAAATGTGCAAGAAAAACTTTGATTTTTAATGATATCAAAAAGTTATGGTGTTTTAACTAATATTGTCGCATGGACCACCCTGTAGATATTCTCTTAAACTATCATGTGGGTACTCGAGGTTGTATAAAATTCAACGAAGACTTCGAATCGTGGGGAAAAACAAGTAAAAAACACGAATTTTGAAGCCATTTTCAATTTGGTGTACACACTGAATGATTTTAAAACTAGAAATAAAAAGTAGGTAGGTGTAGACACAAAATTGAAAAATGGCTTTTTGAATTCATTTTTTTTCTTTCAGATTTGGACTCCTCGTTGAATTTTAGACAATTTCGACTACCCATATGATGTTTTAAGAAAATATCTACAGGGTGGTCCATGTGACAATATTAGTTAAAACACCATAACTTTTTTATACAATTAAAAATCGAAGTTTTTCTTACACATTTAGTTTTTATATTTAATTTTACGTCTCTTTGACTGCCCATATACAGGGTGTCACAAAAAAAATTATGTCTCACCCTGTACAACACTTTAGTTTTGTTTTTCGATATGATCAACAAAAAATGTGTAAAATTAGGTTAGAATTATTAAACCCAAATAAAAAATTAAAAAAACTCAGTTTTAAAAAAAATCAAGTCATTATTTCACTTGTGAACCACCCTGTATAAAAAAATTTGATGCCAATTGAAAGTGCGTGTTTTCATTACACAAACACTCTCTATTCTTGTTATCGAAAAAAATAAACAAACTTGAGTTATTCGAGATTTAGAAAAAAAATTGGTCGAAAAAAAACCACCCTGTATGTAAAATTTTTGTTTAAAAAAGTACTCAAGAACCATTTAGAAGTAAAATTATCAAATAAAATTCAGGTCGATCCATTTAAAAATCGAAAGTTGACACCTCAATTTCTGACTTTTGAACCACCCTGTATAAAAAAAATTTACTGACTGAAACCGCATAATTAGCACATGTAACCTAGATTTTTTTATTTTTCAAAAACTCTTTCAGGGGCCGAGTAATTTGAGGTGTCCAAGTTTGGTGGGACACCCTGTATTATAGGTAGGTACTACCAATGAACGTCGACCCTGCATATTTGAGCGGCAAAAGACAGAGTAAAAGAAGAATGTTTTCTTCTTGTCCGATATTCCATACCATATTCCAAGAATATCTATAAATATAATATATTAGATGGTCATGTTGGTGAGAAAATTGAACGTATTTTTGTGGTTTTTGGATTTAACTGGCGCTATTATATCCTATAGGTATTTATGTAGGTAACATATACTCTTCTTCTTCAATAGGGTAGCATCTTCTTCTTTTTCTTCTTCAATAGGTTAGCATAACTTATGAAAATCAAACCTTATGAAATAAAAGTTTTCATGATATTGTCCATCTTGAACTTTATGAAAATGCACTTTTTTGGTTTTCATAACTGTTTTTTGATAGTTAGCATCATTTATGAAAACAAAAGACCCTTCAAAAAAACAATCAGGCAGAATTCTGCACAAAAATCCTTATTGATGACGTCACGGATAAAATTCTGCATATTTTATGAATCAATCTGCATGATCGATATTTATGCTAACCACAATTTTATGAAAACGTTGACATTTGCATGGTTTATGAAGAAATTTGAAAAAAAAACGGAAAATTCTTCATAAACCCTGCAGATTCAGCATAAAAAAACTTTATGAATCAAATTTGAAAAAACTTTTTTTAGCGTGTGGGTGCGATCCCCAGCGGGGCAGGATTTTTTTCTGCTCTATAGGTACTTGAATTTTTGGGGTCCACTTAAACCTCGTTAAGAAATATGAGTTGTTCCTTTAATGTGAACAGCGAGCGACCAGTGGCGGAATTATAGGCAAATTTAAGATATTGATATATTAACACTTTCAGTGCCATGGAGTCTCCGTTTGGGGTCTTGCAGAACTTCACCAAAGTGCCAAGCCAATATTTGGATGACATTTCTCAAAAACCCTTGATACTTTTTTCTATCTGATCAGACTATCAGATGCATTTTGGATGCAGCCAAATACTTATTTGCTATAGAGTATACACTCATACAGGGTGCCATGATTTCCTGGTTTACGTACTCATTAACAGGCATTTAAGTTCATAAAATTATTATCATCTTAGGTGGCGTCATCGTGAACGATGGTAGCCAGAGAGTGAAGGAATGACTCATCACTTCTACCACTATTCTTTAGAAGGAGGCTAATAATTGACAAGGGCCCCCAGAACCAAGCCAATGCTGGTCTACTCCCTGTTTATAGTCCTCCAGCCAGACTTAAAACATAATATATAAAAAAAAATCCCAGCCAAGGGCGATGGCTTGATCCTCATGGCATCTCCCTTAACATGTACTCCCCTGGATGGACGCATTTACCTCTGGCTCCGGTATCGGCTCTGTCTATTTTCCTATTAGGTGATAGCAAGGTAACTATAGGGTTTTACTGATAGTGTCCGATTTTTCCTTGACATAATGGTAATAAGGCTTACCAGTAGGTAATAGATAAAGTAGGTACTCATATACTCTTTGTTAAAACCTAAATAATAATAAAGATATTGATAACAGTAGCATAAGAAATATAGTCTTGTAGTCTTATTATTACATATCCACATACAGTCGAAACTGGATATAAGAGAACTAGATATATCTGTACTAGGAGAAACCTGGATATGTATAAGAGAAACCTGGATATAAGAGAACTAGTTATACCTATAGGAGAAACCTCTAATATAATATGTATAAGAGAAACCTGGATATAAGAGAACTAGTTATACCTATAGGAGAAACCTATTTATGTAGGTATAAGAGAAACCTGAATACAAGAGAAAGAAATTCTGGTCCCTTGAGTTCTCTTATATCCAGGTTCGACTGTACCAGTAATACTCGTATTTATGTTGCTGTGCACTGATATACACCATGGATTGGTATGGGTACCATTGATATGGTGGCCATAAGCTACCACGTGCGACTCCGAATGAAGGGAAAGCTTTTTACTTTCTAAGGAGAGTTTCAAAGATAAGTCTTGTAGAAAGGAAAGTGATGGAATTTTTTGTTTCGGAGGTAATGGTTTTGGGTTTAAAAAAAATTTCCTTAGGTAAAAATAATTGGGAATGAGTTAAAGATTTGAATTCTGTCAAAATTGAGGCCAGGATTTTACCGAATGACACCACTTAATTCAAAATCTTCAACATGTGTAGGTACATTATTTGTATCTAAAATTATCTATTAGTAACGGCATTTTTCCTTAGAATTTTCCTTTTGGCTATATTGTAATTGGTATGTAGAATGTATTAAAATTAGATATATATTTTTTCTTTTAAATTTCCTTGGAAATTTCCTAAACCTGACGTATAATTCATACCTATAGTTACCTATAACTTGCGACAATGATACGTGTTCATAGTTTTAGATTAGGTAATTGGGTATAACTCGTTATTTCATTATTGTTGATTACCTATGGGTACGTTTATCAACTGTCACACTTATCAACTGACTTTATTTAATCTACGCCAAATTTTAGTCAATAGCTGTCTGTCCCGGTACCTCAGTAAGGCGTCTGACTGGTAATCCAGAGATCGCGGGTTCAAAACCCAGCCGGGACATGATAAGTTACTCTCCCATTTGGGATTCTGACCACTTAATAATATACGTATTGGGCTTACTACTGGAATAATGGGACTCATTAGTCCTAATCGGAATCGGGTAGTTTATTAGCTTTCTCAACCTATTTAATGTGAATAATTTATGAACACATCCTTATAATACTTAAAAACAATATCATTGGCATAGCTGTTGATTTTAGTACATAATATTCATTCTCTATATTAATAACTATACTAATTAATAACTATGTCACAATACTAACTATAGTTATGCCACATTGATTAAATTAGGTATTAGATAATTACTTAAGGTTAGTACCTACTCTCTTATAGGAGGCACTTGACGAGTTATTAACCATAACCAAGCTCAAAAATATGTCCAAACTGGGCAACTAGACAGAAACGTATAGGTCTAAGATCCTTCTCACCACACAAAACTTACCTACTTATAGTATCTACTTACGACCTAATACAAGACTTCAGAGCCATTCCATACAGCCATAACAAGAGTTAGGTACAAAGACAGTAAACGAGTAGGTATACCTATGCATAAGGAGGTGGGAAAAAGCCCCCTAATTCTACGGGACCCAAGTTGGGACCACTATATAAGCACCGAGCAGACCGAGCTAATTATGTACTTATCCTAATGAAGTTTTCATTATTATCTCTCACACAAAATAATAAATTAAAAATATCACCTCGTATGAAAACAAGGGTTGGGTGGAAGAGATTTTTTTACTTTCTATTCCCACATTTCTTTACTTTCTAATATGTCTGGCTGGGGGACTATGAACAGGGAGTAGACCAGCAGTCTGGCTGGGGGACTATAAACAGGGCGTAGACCAGCATTGGCTTGGTTCTGGGAGCCCTTGTCAATTATTAGCGTCCTTGTAAAGACAGTGGTAGAAGTGCTGAGTCATTCCTCCACTGTCTGGCTACCATCGTTCACGATGACGCCACCCTATGATATTACCTGCACATATGAACTTTTTACTCTCTATTACTTATATACAGGGTGTCCCACCAAACTTGGACACCTCAAATTACTCGGCCCCTGACAGAGTTTTTGAAAAATAAAAAAATCTAGGGTACATGTGCTAATTATGCGGTTTCATTTATGAAATATTTTTCATACAGAGTGGTTCAAAAGTCAGAAATTGAGGTGTCAACTTTCGATTTTTAAATGGATCAACCTGAATTTTATTTGATAATTTTACTTCTAAATCATTCCTGAGTACTTTTTTAAACAAAAATATTACATACAGGGTGGTTTTTTTTCGACCAATTTTTTTTCTAAATCTTGAATAACTCAAGTTCGTTTAATTTTTTCGATAACAAGAAGAGAATGTGTTTGTGTAATGAATACACGCACTTTCAATTGGCATCAAAAAAATTTATACAGGGTGGTTCACAAGTGAAATAATGACTTGATTTTTTTTAAAACCGAGTTTTTTTAATTTTTTATTTTTGATTAATAATTCTCGTCTAATTTTACAATTTTTTCGTTAGTCATATCGAAAAACAAAACTAAAGTGTTGTACAGGGTGAGACATAATTTTTTTGTTACACCCCGTATATGCGCAGTCAAAGAAACGCAAAATTAAATATAAAGACTAAATATGCAAGAAAAACTTTGATTTTTAATTAAACTAAAAAGTTATGGTTTTTTAACTAATATTGTCGCATGGACCACCCTGTAGATATTTTCTTAAACTATCATGTAGGTACTCTAAGTTGTATAAAATTCAACGAACACTTCGAATCATGTGGGAAAAACAAGTAAAAAACACGAATTTGAAGCCATTTTCAATTTGGTGTCCACACTGAATGATTTTAAAACTGGGAATAAAAAGTAGGTAGGTGTAGACACAAAATTGAGCATGGTTTTTGAATTCATTTTTTTTCTTTCAGATTTGGACTCCTCGTTCAATTTTAGACAGTTTCGACTACCCATATGATGGTTTAAGAAAATATCTACAGGGTGGTCCATGCGACAATATTAGTTAAAACACCATAACTTTTTAGTTTAATTAAAAATCAAAGTTTTTCTTGCATATTTAGTCTTTATATTTAATTTTGCGTCTCTTTGACTGCCCATATACAGGGTGTTACAAAAAAATTATGTCTCACCCTGTACAACACTTTAGTTTTGTTTTTCGATATGACTAACGAAAAATGTGTAAAATTAGACGAGAATTATTAATCCTAAATAAAAAATTAAAAAAACTCGGTTTTAAAAAAAATCAAGTCATTATTTCACTTGTGAACCACCCTGTATAATAAATTTTGATGCCAATTGAAAGTGCGTGTATTCATTACACAGACACATTCTCTTCTTGTTATCGAAAAAATTAAACGAACTTGAGTTATTCAAGATTTAGAAAAAAAATTGGTCGAAAAAAAACCACCCTGTAAGTAATATTTTTGTTTAAAAAAGTACTCAGGAATCATTTAGAAGTAAAATTATCAAATAAAATTCAGGTCGATCCATTTAAAAATCGAAAGTTGACACCTCAATTTCTGACTTTTGAACCACCCTGTATAAAAAAATTTCATAAATGAAACCGCATAATTAGCACATGTACCCTAGATTTTTTTATTTTTCAAAAACTCTGTCAGGGGCCGAGTAATTTGAGGTGTCCAAGTTTGGTGGGACACCCTGTATAGGGTATAGAAATATTATTGTTTCCGGTCGGATTTTTCGAAATTGAGCTGATAACATTTCTGGACGAATTCGACTCTCTTAATTTTTTAAATAAATTTATATCTTTTTTTTTTGTTTTAGTTACTCATTCTTTTCTATGTAAGACGTCCATTTTATATTGTAATTTTTATAGATGTACTAGCGGGCTGTCGCCCGCTTTGCGGGCTGAGGCATGGCCGTGAAAGCAAAAAATCCTTTTTCGCCAGTGGCAGGTGTTGTAGTGGGAATTTCGAAAAATCCCGTCTTATTGCACATCTAGACTATAAGACAAAGCTACCTATGAAATTTCAGCTTCCTAGGACTTACCAGTTCGGAGAAACAGTGATGAATCAGTGAGTGAGTGAGTCAGTCAGTCAGTGAGTGAAACTCTCTTATATAAGTATAGATTTTTTTAAAGACCATTGTAAACTTTTTGACCATTGTATATACACCCGTCAGGGTAATTTTACAAATAAAACATATATCTATCTATCTATAGAAATATGTATATCAATAGTATTACATGGATTAATCATTGAATATTACGTTGATAACATTACTGATAAAGTGATAGCAATGATATAACTTGATAAGATAAGCACTTCTCAGAATGATTGTTACTTCCGAGAAATTTCTAATATTATTAGAAATCGGAAGCATTGTGTTCGTTTTTTTCTTGTTTCGTTACCATCAACAATTTAGGTATTCACCATGATACCATCATTATTAATTATATTGGTACTGATGTCCACCAAGCCCGGCTAGCTCAGTCGGTAGAGCACGAGACTCTTAATCTCGGGGTCGTGGGTTCGAATTTTTTTCTTGTTGTTAATTTTTCATGCTCTTTAACTCTATTTTGAGGGCTACTGTTGTGGATCTATAGAGCTAATACTTACCTTATCTCAAAAAGTCGCTTGCGGTTTTCGGATCATTTTTTTCCCAAACATTTTAATTTAAGGCTAGTAAAAATGACTGCGGCACATTCATAAGACCATTTTACCTGATTTAGTTTATATCTTTATTTAGATACTCTGAGTGTACCAAGGAGGCAATTTCCGAAAAATCTCTCTTTTGAGCACGCGGGACGCGTGATAGATTCTGATGTTAACGAGTGAAAAACTTATTATTATTATTATTATTACTATTATATTCTAAATAGACAAATGTAATTTTCAGTCTCTAATTAGACTTATCAAACAGCAATAAGGCCAAAGGTAATTTTCCAAGAAATGAAAAATATCTCGACAGTGTCGGAACGCTACCTATTGGTTTTTATTAAATTTTATAATTCTCCTCATTCAAATCTGAGATAAAAAGGGGATGTTGTGAAGGGCTCGTAAAATATAGCAACATTAAAAAATTCGCCCAACGTGGGGCTCGAACCCACGACCCCGAGATTAAGAGTCTCGTGCTCTACCGACTGAGCTAGCCGGGCTTGGTGAACGCTGATGTCAAATTAGAGAATTTGAACTGTTTTTGAAAGAATAATTAATAGGTATAAGATTGTTTGTTTCAATAGGTGGGTCTACCTGCTTACCTATCCCTCACCCTCACAATGAGGGGCATGAGGGTCGAGGGAGCTTGAGAAACGCAATGATCGGTTTCACCCGAGTTACTGCCCGAGGCATGGCCCTATATTTGTCCCTATAACTCTACTCTATGAGGCATTGCCGTACATCGTTTCGGGCCGGAACTCGGCACCATAGCAAAAATCAATATTGTGGGCAACGGTAAGCCGATGTGGGTCAAATGTTACCAATTCGATGGTTCGTGGTCCCGGGTTCGAACCCCAGCCGGGAGATAACCCAACACGTTGACTGTATACTAGTTGCGTAAAGAGGCATGGCCCTATATTTAATTTCCCTAACCCAGAAGAGACAGACTAGAGTAGAGTAGGGTTAGGAAATGTAAAAGTAGTGCTGTAGTGTATATATAGTAGTCAAGTTAGGAAAAATACCCAAAATGATACATAGAATGATATGCTTTGAAATTATAGAAGGTTTAAGAAAAAAAAAAGAAAAAAAATATCTCGTATACGATAGGATCAAGCCTTGGCTGTATATCAGGGTCAGGGCAAATCAGAGGGATGTGCCTTGGGTGTACAGTATAATATAGTTTAGGAAAATTCATATAGGCCCATGCTATCCATGCATCATTTTTTTTTTTTTTTTTTTTTTCATTTTGGGTTTAACTTTGCGCGTCGCTTTCAAGTACATGGTCATATCACGACGAGGAGACATCATTTCTATTTTAGAGTGTAATAGATAGTTTAGTTGAGGGAAACTAAAGGTACATGGCACTTACCGGGGATCAATTTCTTATGAATTTTATTTGAAAAAAGAAAAGGATCAGGGCTAGATTCGCAAGTTCCGACCAGTGCAGTGTTTGAATTTTTTGCACTGTTCAACAAATAACAGTGCATTAACTGCATATTAGTAATAATAATAACACCCTTCAGTGGAAGCTAACCACCAGGCGAGGTCAATGCTCAAAGCACTTTCTACCACCTAACCCTCAGAGTATTAGTCTGTCCCGATAGCTCAGTGGTAAAGGCGGCATTCCATCAGAGATTCTAAAGGTTGTGGGTTCTTAACCCAACCGGGTTGGGCATGACAAGTTATCCTCCCTTTTGGGATTTTTAACCACATAATAATATGTCTCGGGCTTACTGCTGGAATAATGGGACTCTAGTAGTCTTAATCGGGCAGTATAAAAAAGGCGATATTATTATTACCTATTATGTAGGTAGTCACAAACTCAAATTAATTAGAAAAAATTCATGCACTGGGTGGCATAGTCTCTAATGAACAGTTTAAATAAATCAACTTTATACACAAAAATAAATGCACTCCACTGTTAGAGACTTACCTCACAGTCTGATTTTGTGTATCCAGTAACTCCCGCGGAGACTTCAAAACTTAATCTCAACAAAACACAAGATTTCACAACAGGATAAAACTTCAAGTTCTGTTAGTTGAAAAAGAAGGTAATAAAGATATAAGTTTTACCAGAAAGTACCTATACCTACTGTATGTGAAGAACGTGGATTATAACAGATTCATAAGTCACTCACTGAGTTGAAGGAAATGTTAAATATTTATAATTATTTTCATTACCTACCTAACAACCTAAAATAATTTATTAGATATTCATATATTTGATGGTCAGTGAAAGTATATGCCTAAAGTTTTTTTTTAATTATTGATAATTCGTTCTTTTTAGAAAACACAAAAAATATTATTTAAAATTTATAAAAATAAAAAACACAAATTAAAAAAAAAAAAAAAAAAAAATCAAAAAATTAAAATTTCTAGTAGGTATTTCTTCAAGATTCACTATACCTAATTCACCATAAAAAATTCTTCCTATCAGAATTAGCCGTACACTGCCTGGCTATTGTCTCTGTTGAAGGTACTGGTCGATAGGCGACACCGCGGGTAAACACCAGAATAGCTTCTGTATCTCATTCAGTAAGTATCGTCATGGAGACGATAATAGGGTTTATCTTGAATCTTCGCGGGGCTCAGCCAATGGGAGCGCGCTGTTCCACAAATCCACTCAGTTACGATATCCAGGGGTTGTCAAACCACTTTCGGCTGAAATTGACCGTCGAAAGTAGATAGCGGCGGAAATGTGATGGAGTCTTGCTAAATGAAGCTACTAATAACTATAGTTTGTTGTTGTTGTTGTTGTAGCCAGCTTGGCTACAGCTGGAGGGGTGAGTGATGGTCTCCAGGCAACTTTATTTCAAAGTTGGCTCGTCCTAAACCACATATTTCTATCATGCGCGGATATAGGGGGGGGCACGGGGGGCACGTGCCCCCCCAGATTTTTTCGGTGTTTCTCAAATTTTATACCTAATCCCGTTAAAAAAAAAGATCTCAATGAGTTAGGGGGGCACGGGCCCCAAAATAATTCCCAATTCTAAGACTAATCCCGTTAAAAAAGATCTCAATAAGTTAGGGGGGCACGGGACCCAAAATAATTCCCAATTCTAAGACTAATTCCGTAAAAAAAAGGATCTCAATAAGTTAGGGGGGCACGGGCCCCAAAATAATTCCCAATTCTAAGACTAATCCCGGAAAAAAAATCTCAATAAGTTAGGGGGGCACGGGACCCAAAATAATTCCCAATTCTAAGACTAGTCCCGTAAAAAAAAATCTCAATAAGTTAGGGGGGCACAGGACCCAAAATAATTCCCAATTCTAAGACTAATCCCGTAAAAAAATCTCAATAAGTTAGGGGGGCACAGGACCCAAAATAATTCCCAATTCTAAGACCAGTAAGAAATAACTAAATAATAAAGTTGTGAAATCCACACAGATTGTCCTAGAAACCTGAAATTTTACCTATAGGTCCATTTGGATCAGGGAATATATCTCTGGGGTTCAGGTACACGGGGTAAGGACAAAAAATGGATGGGTGACACAAAAAAATCACATTTTTCGACCGAAATGACATTTTTTTTCTCAAAATTTGTCGTGATGGCGCCACAGCGGCGGCGTATCAACTCAAAAAGAGAAAGTTTTAAGCAAGGGTTCAAGTTTTCATTTGAGATATCAATAACGAAATTCTGATGAGGCTTTCTTGAGCAACGTTGAGTAAGGACATAAAATGGATGGGTAAACAAAAAGTATTTACGTTTTTTTGACCTGAATGCCATTTTTTTTCGAAATATGTCGTGACGAACTATTAACTCAAAGCGAGAGTGTTTTTGCAAGGGTTGGAGTCTTCATTTGACATATTGATCGCGAAATTCTGGTGAGCCATTCTTGAGCTCCAGTAAGGACAAGAAGTGGATGGGTGACACGAAAAATATTGACATATGTGTGTGTGTGTGTGTGGTGTGTGGGTGTAATAGGCTTGCGAAGCGGCGGGTGCAACCCGCTGGTTAGGTATATTGTGCGATTGTGCCCCCCCAGTACAAGAGGGCTATATCCGCGCATGATTTCTATGTGTGATCAACCATCATGAGGACTATAGTAATCATATTAGGTACCTTTCGCTATCCATACAAATTTAATAGCTATACTCATATTTTTGGCAAATGAAGCTACTAACAACTACGTATAGTAATCATCTTAGGTACCTTGTCGCTATCCACGCAAATAGCTACTCATAGTCTTGGCAAATGAAGCTACCAGCAACTATAGTTATCATACCTTATCGCTTTTCCATACAAATAGCTAATCATTTTTCCTCACGAGGTATGAGTAGACAATAAGTGCAGAGCAGAAAATTCTTCTGTGCCAGGGATCGAACCCGGGTTACTATATACGTGCAATCCCAGTGCACTATACCCCTGCTATATACATTTACCTCACCCAGCTTAGGGTGGGACAGAGACAGGGGCGGCTGTTTGAAATTATTTTCGGGATACTGCAACAAAAAAACGGACTAAAATGGGATTTTTTGTAGTATCTATAAAGAGTTTAGGCTTGATTACCATTTCAATCGTAATACCTAATAACTCTAGAAATGTGTGATAGATTTTCATTGTGTACTAGCTAGGACTCAAAAATCCTCTCTTTTTCTTTTTTGTCAGAGTCATGTTAATACTATGTACAAGCTTACAAACTAAAATTAATAAGGAAAAATTCATGCACTGTGTGGGATTCGAACCAACGGATCCCTGCGCAATCTGAATTACCAGTCTAGCGCGTTAACCATTTCGCAAACCCTTTGCATTTTTATCTCATTTTGGAAACCATTGGGACCTATCTTTCTTTTTTATTGGGCGATTAAAAAAAGAAGTAATAAAAAACTCGTAACACCAGGCTGAGGACAGCCCCCCCCCCTCCTGTTTTTGTAGCATCAGGCCCCTCCCCGTTATCTTGTCAGGACCCAGGGCCGTGCTTGCAAGGGTGAGGAATATCTAAGACATTAATATTCTGTTAGCGTTCAAGTGGTTATTAAAAAAATAGTTGAGTGCACTAAAATTGGTGGATGCGCCTAAACTACAAAATCATGTATTTCTAAGACATCGAATTTTCTAAAACATTAAAGCGTTCAAGTGGCTATCAAAAAATTATCGAGTGCACTGCAATTGTGGATGCGCCAAACCTACAAAATCAAGTATGATCGAATTTTCTAAGACATTAAATCTGTTAGCTTTCAAGTGGTTTCAAAAAAATATCAAGTGCACTGAAATTGGTGGATGCGCCTTAACTACAAAATCAAGTAACCAGCTATGATCGATTTTTATAAAAAGTATTTTTTTAGCGTTCAAATGGTCAATAAACAAGGTTAGATTTTCCATTGGTCAGATCTAAGCTGAATGAACTAATAATTGTGGGATTATTATTTTTATATACCTACCTATATTTTTATTTTTTTTAAAGGTAAGTGTGCCCCGGAACCGCTTAAGCATTACTTCAGGGTATTACAGAAATTATTTCTGTCTAGAATATTTCCAGGATGTTAGAACTAGCTCCGTGCTATCGTCAGCGTCGATGCGATGGCGCCTTGAATGCACCAGTTCTCGTAGGATCACTGAAAGCAAGCGACGTCCAGCGAGGTGAAGACTTTTTTTTGTGTTGCCCTTATATTTTATTTTCATTTTTTTTTTATCAAGGGTGGTGTGGAAGAGAATGCCGTAGGCATTAGCACCGCCCTTGATCATGTTTTGTTTAATAATTTCAACTTTTTTTCACGATATTTTGTAAATAAAACTTGATTAAATCTGTTTAATAATAATAACTTTGTGATTCTGGCATTCCGGCCCAACCCAGTCTGGGTGAAGTTAATGTGGGTAGCAGGTTTGTAAGTTTCCTGCGACTGAAGGGTAACACCCCTGTCGTGATATGATCATGCTGTCAAAAGCGACGCGACGTTAATAAAGGCAAATTAAAAAAAAAAAAAACTTCGAATCATAAGGTATGGAAAGAGAATTGACAAAGATTTGTTGTTTTATGGCATTCCAAATCTTCTACCATGGTCGGAATTACCAGTCCCCATCAAATACTTACGTGTCTGTACGAGAATACTTACTTACTGCATGGCGCTACAGCCCGATGTGGGCTTTGGCCTCCCAAACAATGTCTCGCCATTCGTTCCTGTCTTTGGCTTTGTCACTCCACCCTCTGACACCCATCACATGCAAATCTTCGGTGACACAGTCTAGCCATCTCAATCTTGGTCTTCCTCTCTTCCTTGATGCGTAGATTTTGCCGTCCAGAATTTTTTTGGGCATGCGAGTGTCGTCCATTCTTTTGATGTGACCCAACCACTGAATTCGTTGAGCCTTTATGAATCGTACGATATCTTCGTTATTCAGGATATTGTTTATTTCGATGTTAGTTCTCAGACACCACTTGTCTTCTCGTTTGATTGCTCCATATATCCTTCTTATGATTCTGCGTTCAAACTTCCTCAGCATCTCTTGTTCCAACTTGGTCATGCTCCAAGTCTCACCTCCGTATGTTGCCACCGGTCTCACTAGGGTCTTGTATAGTTTCATCTTTGTGTTTCTGCTGATAAGTTTACTTTTAAAGATTTTAAGATTAGCATAAAAGGCTCTGTTGGCGGCATGAATTCTTTCTTGTATAGTTCTTGTGGTTCTTCCATCTTGGGCCAAAGTATTTCCCAGGTACTTAAAACTGTCTACTCTTTCAAAGGTTTTCTGATCTATTTTAAGGTTTTCGGGACATTTTCTTGTATCTGCTGTGGATAAGATCATATACTTCGTTTTTCCTTCATTCACTTCTAGTCCCATTTCGAGTGCTTTCTTCTCTAGTTCTCTGTAGACTTCGATTACTTTATTTAGGGATCGCGCGGCGACTGTTATATCGTCGGCGTAAGCACAGAGTTGACTAGATTTGTTGAAGATAGTTCCTCGTTGATCTAAATCTTGAAGGGCAAAATGTAGGGCTATTATGAATAGGGTGGTCGATAGCCCATCGCCTTGCTTAACGCCTTGATTAAATTGGAATGACTTACTTGTTTTGTTTCCAATCTTGACTTTGGCCTCCGTCTTTTTCAAAGTCATCATGACCAGTCTTATTAGTTTTCCTGGTATTTTAAAGATTTCCATTGCTTCCTTTAGTTTGACCCGATGTAGGCTGTCAAATGCTTGTTTAAAATCTATGAATAACAGATGTAGTCCAATCCCATATTCTGAGCATTTCTCCATCATTTGACGCATAACAAAGAGCTGGTCGCTCGTGCCGCGTGCTGGTCTAAAGCCACTTTGGTATTCGCCCAATATCTTTTCGGTTGCCATCTGTAGGCGTGTGTTTATAACTGCTGTCAGGATTTTATATGACACATTTAGGAGAGTAATGCCTCTGTAGTTTTCGCAGTCTAGTTTATTGCCTTTTTTATAAATGGGGCATATTAAGCCTGTGTTCCAGCTCTCTGGCAGTTTTTCTTCGTCCCATATTCTCAAAATTATCTTATGTAGGGTTTCATGCAAGGTTATACCACCATATTTTATAAGCTCAGCTGTAATATTATCTTCACCGGGAGCCTTTCCGTTTTTCAACCTCAGTATTGTTAGATGTACTTCACCCAAAGTGGGAGGTGCAGTCAAGTCCTCGTCGTTGTTTGCTGGTAGCTCTTGTATGGCTTCTGCTATATGTTGTTCTTGTTCTCCAGAGGTACTAGTTTTGTTTAGGAGCTCGGTAAAATGTTCAGCCCATCTGTCCAATACTTTAGCTTCTTCTCCGAGGACATCGCCTAGCTTATTCTTGCATCCATGTAGTTTGGGCTGGAATCCCTTTCCGATGCGTTTCACTTCCGAGTAGAATTTGCGGCTTTCATTTTGGTTGTTCAGTACTTCTATTCTTAGAACTTCTTTCTTCAAGGCGTCTTTCTTTTTTCTCTTCAGTAGCTTATTAGCTTTGGTTCTCAAGTCTTTGTATATATTTTTGTTTCTGCGTGTGTTGATTTGTAACATATTCTGTCTGGCTTTATTTTTTTCACACACTGCCTGTGCACATTCCTCGTCAAACCAGTCAGCATTCCTGGATTTAACCTGTTCGCCTATTTCAGCTTTTGCTGCCAGCTTAATTGCTGACTCGGTGTCCTCCCATAGCTTTTGGCTATCTGCAAACTGTGACAGCAGGTTGCCATTGTCATTATTAGTTTCATGTAAAGTGTAAGGTCCTGAAACGTGGCTTTGATCTTCTTTGCTTCCAATTTTGGCGTTGAAGTCTCCAAGTATTAGAAGCATGTCATAGTTATTTGTCTTAGTGCACTCAGACTCTAGCAGATCGTAGAACTCATCTTTATAAATTTCGTCTTTATCCTCAGTAGGTGCATGAGCGGATATCAAAGTAATATTTCTGAAACGCCCTTTAAGTCTGATCTTACACAATCTCTCTGATATCGCCTGATATTCAATGAGACTTTTACGCACCTTCTTCGATATCATGAATCCAGTGCCCAATTGTCCCGTTCTAATGTCTGGTCCACTGTAAACTAAGGTGTAATCTTCTTTGTCTAAAAGTCCCTGTCCTTGCCAGCGTATTTCTTGGAGGGCTATAATTTCTATTCCAAATTTCTTCATCTCATTTCCAACTTCGTTAATTTTACCCTGTTGCAACATAGTTCTCACGTTCCATGTTGCTAGGGTAATGTCAATGTTTTTATTCCGTTTTCCTTTAATCATATCCATATGTAGGTCCAGTGGCAAATCCGGTGACAGTCCGATCCGAGGCAATGTTAGTGGCTTCACAGTGCGAGTTTTTTTTAAGCTGTGAGGTGACTGGCCTCACGAGCAACCCTCCTCCTTTACCTGTACGAGAATACCAGCTGGAAAAAAAATTCTGTAGCGGATTACTGGTTATGGTGGTAAAGTCCTTAAAACTCACCCTGATAATGACAGTATAGGTATTATTTCAGCAGAACATAATAACAATACAATAATGCTTAAGATAATGGTCCAGGTATGTTCTGTTATTCATGTACAACTAATAGTACAACTTCTCACTTTTCTGTTTATACTGATTAAAATAGAGAGGTTAGTTGATGGCATGGATATTCAGAACTATTACCTGCTGATGAGAGCGAGCAGGCTCGAAACAGCTGTCCAGGTATGTTCACTTTTCTATTTATACTGATAAACTCCTTCATGCTCCCTCCTGAAGTCATGCCTGGTTTCATGATGACACGTGCTTGGGTTCATCACTATCTGACAATCCGGGCATTCTGAATGTCGATTTAATGTGTATGCGGACACCTAGACTTCCAATGTGTCTCCGGACAAGACGTAAAAAAGAAGAAGATAGAATGCTTTATGTTTCCTACATTCTAGATTCTACAAAAATTCTGTATCGGCAAGTCGTGGACCTTACTTTTTTACTTTTTGTCCAAAATTTTGGATTTTCTTAAATATCAGAGCTTAATCAAAAAATATTAAAAAATAAATGTAAATGCACTATGTAAAACGCTAATACGCATATTAACACAAAATTACATCAAAATCGAAAAAAGTTAGTGGTCAGGCGCATGGTCTCTATCACCAAGAACCGCTAGTGCGATGTTGATGTTTTTTAAATGGGACCATCTGCAGAATGTCTCCTAGGTATATGTATACAAAATTTCATTGAAATCCGTTCAGTAGTTTCTGAGATTTGCTTGTAACAAGGAATGTTTTTAAGACAGAAGCAATACCAAAGTTGCTCAGGAGGTTAAGAAACTACCATAAATACGAAAAAAAAAAAAAAAATGAAAACTGAGCAAAAAAATATACCTTTTTTTACAAAAACCGAACACAATACTTCCGATTTCTAATATTTAAAAATTTACCGGAAGTACATTTACAATCATAACTCAAAATAATTTAATAGTGCTCAACATCTTCTTTAGTAAAGGGCATGTAAAATATAGCAACTAGAAAAAATTCGCCCAACGTGGGGCTCGAACCCACGACCCCGAGATTAAGAGTCTCGTGCTCTACCGACTGAGCTAGCCGGGCTTGGTGAATGATGAGGGTATCAATAAACCATGTGGAGGATCTCATACGTTCTAATTTATCCAGTATGTTTCTTATCATCAAGATAAGAAACGTACTGGACTAGACGCGTTGCGGCTGAGCCTGTGCGTTCACTGAGGCATGGCCGTGCTGGTGAAAGAAAAATATTTGGTAGTTATGTATTGATAGTTAATTTGATGCATTACTTTTTCTCACTTCATAATTATGTCTCCAATACATTTCTCAAAATCCCCAAATTTTAAACGTCCCATTTCGTTGAAATAATGCAATCATAGTGTGCGTTATTTGAACGACATTTTGGAAGGAGGTCCTTTTTTTCTTTTCAGTGCAATTTTGTTTTTATACCAAAGCATTTTTGAAAACAAAATCCAATAATTTTACGCCTCATTCAATGTATAATTGAAAGCAAGTTTGAAATTTATCGTGGTGGAAATGGAAGAAATCTCTGTTTAGGTAACACTTTCGTGACGATACTGAGGCCGGCGATTTTCATGTTGACATGAAGTAGGTAATTACCAATTATCTAATATTCATCAATTAGTAAATATCATCTCATTTGTATTAATAAGTTCAAAGCGTCGATCGAAACAAATTTGCCACCTACATAATAAACGAAAAAAATGAAAGGCATAGCTATCACTAACGGTCCTAGGACATCGTGAACTTAATTGGGCATTAATCATTTTATTGTGTCTAAAGTTGTTTAAGCTCGTGATTATCTGTTCATTGGCTCTCATGAGAATAAGCTTTAGACTGTAACTTGTTAGAATTACTAAAGTAATAAATATTCTCTTTGAGTAGGTACCTATCTAAATTTACCTATGCATTTTTCCTAACAAAGTTCAACTCCAAAGAAGCAACTTGAAACAATTGGCACTCACCCAGTAAGCTAAGAAGTTGACTCCATGAATTGGATGCATATAATTAAAATGTAATACCTCAATAATTATTCTCCTGTTTGGAAGACTCAAAGTTCCGCACCTAATGTTGAGTTAATTGAGTCTTGAGTCTCCTCTCATGCTCACAGGGCCTCTGATATCGGTCTGCTTTGTCATGGTAATGAGATCGGAGTCCATCCTGAGCATCTCACAAGCAGGACCTCTGTAGACGATCAATAAGAAGTCCTAAATTTAAGCCAAGTGCCAAACAGGGTTGGGTGGAAGAGATTGCCATAATATAATAATAATAATAATAATATCGCCTTATTTATTATACTGCCCGATTAAGACTATTAAAGTCCCATTATTCCAGCAGTAAGCCCAAGACATATTATTATGTCATGTCTCGGATGGGTTTCGAACCCACGACCTCTGGAAACTCTGGATTCACAGAGTGCCGCCTTTACCACTGAGCTACCGGGACAGACTGGGTTATTGCCATAGGCAATAACCCAGCCGGGACAAGACAAGTTATCCTCCCATTTGGGATTTTTACCACATAATAATACGTCTTGGGCTTACTGCTGGAATAAAGACACTCGTTAGTCCTAATCATGCATTATAAGAAGGGCGATATTATATTATTGCTCTAAAAAAAAAAAAAAATATATATACAGGGTGTCCCGTATACAGATGCAAATATTTTGAGGGTAGGTTCAGCCCACCGTGGACTATCATATGAGCGAAACTTGCAGTGGGGCATTTTGCTTCGTTAAAGAGTTATGGCCAAATCCCTGTTTTTCCCACAGGTCTAGAGGTCACTTGGATCGATGCACGTTTTTAAAGAAATGATAGCCAGTAAGTAATTTTTGACTTCATGTATGGATAGTCATGCATATTTCCCTTGAAATGCAGTTGGTTGCATAAAAAAATATTGAAAGACGAGAGAGATATTTAATCATAAGTTCAATACTTTTCTAAAATAAGATTTTTCCCTTTTCTCCCTTTCGTGAATTTAAAGTACTTCTACAATTACAATTTTGCGTATCACTAGTTAAAAAAATACCCTATTATGTTTAGTTGTATAAAAAAGAAAGCTCATTTATATTACTTTAAAGATCATGGAACGCAGTACACACAAAGCTCAAAAAACACTTCTGAATCATGATGGAAAATTCAAAGTTGTCTGAATTTTAACAGAATTGGCGCGTAATTTGAGGTATAAATACACTGCTCTGGGATGTTTAACAGAGGGAAATTGATCATTCACAGTGGTCGGTCGGTGTGAACTTTTATGTGAATGGGGTTACGGAATCAAAGGGTTATCATGAGGAAAAATGAGAGAGGCTGCAACGAAAGCAGCAACAAGTGGTGTAATTATGGAAAAAGAATACACATGGAGAAAGACTCTGCGCTAACAACAAAAAATATGATTTTATTTTTAGAAGTAAAATTTAAAATATCATTTTTGTGTTTATCACAATCATGATATCAAAAACATAACAAATAGTGCCGAAAATTAACCTTGGGTAAAACTCGAACATCCAACCTTAAGGTTACTATTATTATTAATACTTTATTGATAAACTACAAACGTGATACATTCTGCAACACAGGACATGAAATGAAAAGAACCCAAAAGAATATGTAGCGAACCAAGGCGAGGTTAAAGCTTGTGGCTTTCTCTTCCACCGAACAAATTGATCGCCTTATTATTTTAACTATTAGATTTGATTGATATAGTTGGTTAATAGAACTATTTGTACTCAGAAAATTTTCATTTATAACTTGCAGTTGGCACAAAAATAGTCACACAGACCGCTTCACTCCGCTTCAGGCATCGAGTGTTCTTCAAAATGCAATAGCGCCCAGATTCAAAATTTGAAAGATGTGTTTCTCTCCTTCTGGTGCCGTTTGAAAAGGCGTATCTCATTCGTTCCTTCACGCGTCTGAAAGAACTTTGTATTTATTGAAACAAAATAGCAAAGGGTATTTTTTTATCTAGTGATACGCAGAATTGCAATTGTGGAAGTACTCTAAATTCACGAAAGGGAAAAAAGGGAAAAATCGAATTTTAGAAAACTATTGAACTTATGATTAAATATCTCTCTGGTCTTTCAATATTTTTTTATGCAACCAACTGCATATCAAGGGAAATATGCATGACTATCCATACGTGAAGTCAAAAATTACTTACTGGCTACCATTTCTTTAAAAACGTGCATCGATCTAAGTGACCTCTAGACCTGTGGGAAAAACAGGGATTTGGCCATAACTCTTTAACGAAGCAAAATGCCCCACTGCAAGTTTCGCTCATATGATAGTCCACGGTGGGCTGAACCTACCCTCAAAATATTTGCATCTGTATACGGGACACCCTGTATATAATATTCAATTTCAATCGAGGCCAATTCACCCCATTTCTCTAGGCATTCTGAATCGTTAGAATTTTTTTGAACATGTTGTTTATATTTGACATCCTAATGTGATTAATCAAAATTCGAATCCTAGACATACGTAGGCATAGATGTGTTTCAATAATAAATAGAATCTTTAGAAATTCTCAAATACAAAGGAATGATTAAGAGCGCCACAATCGGTCATCAACTCATCACACTCAGAATGAAACTTTCGCTGTTGTCAATCAATTTGACCGTGTGTAGAGTGTAGAGCCTATCTCTAGTAGACACAAGACATTGTCCGAGACACTTTTATGTAGTTTAATTTTCAATTTGATGATCTCTTTACCTTTGGCAGTTTGCAGAGACAAGTCTGTCAAGTTGACAATGGCAATTTCATCACCAGAAGTGTCGGTCACGAGAACTAAGTTGACAATCAGTAGAATGTCTTGAACGTTGTAGACACTGAGTGTCGTTACAAGGTTGACCTCTTTGACAAGCTTCTGTAATGTTTGTTTGGTTTTGTTTTGTTTTTTTTTTATGAAAGAGACGTGATGAATGTGGGATGCAGAGAGAGAAAGAGAGAGATCTGTTTTTGTCTCTCGCGAAAAAAATCCGTTTACTGGTTCTGAATGATGAAGAATATTTGAGGTGTTCTTTTCAATATTATGGACAATATGGACATGTTTCACAATTAGGTACTTTAAATGTATGTTTATAATTATTCAGTTTTTTGTCCTTATCCTTCTTCTTTTTAATACACATTTTTAGTGTTTAAAAATAAATAAAAAATGTACTTTGATAACAATGTTAGTATTTGGAAATGAGATCACTCAAAACAACAGTTGCATAAACCTAATTCTTTAGCATGTGTATGTGTAATCATGTAAAGTAGATTAGGTATTAAATTTGTTTGTTATGAACTATAAAAGCCCTAAATTTTTCGAATTGCATTATTTTGCAATATGCCGCTTTCATATCGATGCGAGTACGTATTGTATGCTAATAAAAAGTATTCTATAGATTACCACCTTAATAATAATTAATAAAAATATCTGTAAAAAAGAGCAATTTCCCTTCGCAGTCAACCCTATAAAAGACTGACTTACACCAGTTCTACGTCGCAGGTGGCTCCAACAATCCAACAATATATGTACATACATCTAGAACCACTAGACTTAATTTGTGTTCAACAATAGTGTGTATCCTTCTCCAACCTGAAAAAATCTCCTAAAAAATAAAGACGAAATGACGGACTTATCTTGTCATCATTAAGCTACATATCCTACATGAAAAAATCCCGACATCAATGCAACTTGACTGAAGAAAGGATTGGACATAAAAATGGTAATCGAAAAAACCAACAGGCCATATCAGATTGTTAACTGTGTTCTTTGGTTTGAACATGAGTGTTCTGTGATTTTACGATGGTTTACAGCATTGATGTCCAACGAATTTGGTATTTTTTACCAATTTGTTTTTTCGATAAAATACCCATCAGTGTGGATTTCTTTGTGGTTATTATCTTTTACTAGGATTTTTATCTCTGGTTAGGTTGTTATGAGTCTAGTTTAGACATTATTTTATATTTCGGAAACTATTGCTGTAAAAGGACCGGAGGATTAGTATGTCAGAAGGCTCAAGCTGGACTGTTCAAATAAAGTACCTATACCTACCTATAGAAAATACTCACTTTTTTGTGTTTAACGTCGATTTCAACTACCAACTTTAGTATAAGGAGTATACAAGAAATTCGACGTACATGTGTAGGTACATTATCAATACTTTCTGTAGCTTCTACAGGCTGTTGTTCTTTTCCGTTGGTGCTCGGGGCAGACTACCTTTGCTGTAAAATCCATCCCTGTGGGGAGAGAGAAACTTGCAAACATATCAGATAGGAGTCATGGTATTCTCATCATCATCATAGGGTTGCATCATAATGAATGATGGTAGCTAGACAGCGGAGGAATGACTCATCAATTCCACCACTGTCTTTACAAGGAGGCTAATAATTGACAAGGGTCCCCAGAACCAAACCAATGCTGGTCTACTCCCTGTTTTTAGTCCCCGAGCCATACTGCTGGTCTTCTCCTTGTTTATAGTTCCCCAGCCAGACTGGTATTCTAACTAAATGAAGAAAGGAAATGTAAAAATAATTACCTAAAGAAAGAAAAAGACTATGTGTATTAAAGAAGATGTACTCAAATATTGATTAATATGCTGTGTATTTTTGTAACCTTCAAATATGTGGGCAGTTTCGTTTGACAATAAAGTTTTATCTCTCACCCATAGATATTATCGAGCAGACACCCAGTGTTAAACCTCCGACTAAAAGCGCAAAGCATCAGATGATGAGACCAATGAACAAACATCCGTGATTTGGACAACTGATTCTATGTCGTTGCTTTCCCGTTTGATCCAAATGCATGAGGTTATTTAATAAGTTGCGTTTGCTCTTAATTGCATTAATAGTCAACCACTCTAAATAATAGTCAACCACGTCAGCGATCTTCTGAGGTCAGAAACATAGTCGCATATTTCTTCAACCCGAAGATATATCACGCAAGCATTTTGATAAATTTGGAGTTTTTTCATGAGTAATCCATTAATATTGCTAAAAACTACTCCTCCGTATTCAATAGTTGGGAAAATGAGAGAAGTACAAAAGAGCTTTTTTGTCTAAAATGTCTGATTTGTCATTCGATCCAAACAGATCTATTAGTTCAATTCAGTTGTGGTCACACCAGATTGCGTTGCATCAACAATCGTTTTTTCATATTCCTTTATATTCACTTGTATTTAATTGTTCAATTGATTTTTTTATGTAAGGACTTTATAAAATGGGTAGTTCCCGTAGAAACATTAAATAAATAAATGCAATCTCATTCGATCTTTTCCAATCCGTTCTGGATTTGTGTTATTTGCTATGTTCCTACCACATTAATTGGAATGTGTATGATTTGGGTAAATGGGTGACTAATTCTTGTTCATCTTCTCGATTGATCATTTCCAATCGGTCGGATTGGTGTTGTTGGTTGTGTTCAGGCAGATTGCATTACACTGCGGCTTGCGGCACCACAGAGGTCCCCATCATCTCAAGAAGTGTGCGGCACATTACTGCTTTGTGAAAACTCTCTTTGGCGGCACAACACTCTGCAGTGTCCCCAACCTCTTCGGTCATCTGGTGTTGAGATTTTTGTTAACTTTCAATAGTTTTGACAACTGGCCAGTGAATGGGGAATTAGCGGACCACTTATGTCTGTCCCGGTAGCTCAGTGGTAAAGGCGGCACTCTGTGAATCCAGATGTCGCGGGTTCAAAACCCAGCCGAGACACACAGAAAACAAATAAAATCAATATTACAAAAGGTAGGTTGCAAAATAATCTCAAAAATCACAAATTATATCACAGTTATAACAAAAAGTTTTAAACTTCTAATACTGATGAATTCACGCACATGACGATAAATGGTTCAAATCATCCCCGACGTTGGTTAACATCACGTAGCCGTCACGTTGGTCGGCCGTTTACCCGAAGGTATGATACCAAATTTATCACCCAAGCTTTTGAAGGTAGGTATATATATATACGGCATTTCTTTTTGAACTTTTCATAATGATCTCAGGTAGGGTCGCGTTTGACATTGAGGGCGAAATGAACAGACAAATTCTACATCACAAGTCATTTCCAAGCGTCGGTTTTCCCTATCTTACGCAATCCATGACTTACCGCCACAGAGGTATTACAAAAACGTCTATTAATTCCGCCCTAAATCTCATCAAGTCATGAATTTTTTGCTCTCTCTTTCCGTTTCGCCTGTGTCGTTGGAACAATAATGCCCCAATACAACATTTGAGATTGTTATATGTATTAGGAAGGACTGATTCTGATTTGATTTCATTCGCCCGAAGAGGGCCACATTAATGGTAGCATATAAATTATGAATACTAATACCCGGAGCTCTTATGGTAATATCACGACGACCCAGCGACCAGGTTCTTCTAATGGGTGGTTTTTGTTTTCAGATGGTTAATTGATCCGGTTCTGGAGATATAGGGTCCACAGAGCGCTGATATATCGACACCAGTGGCGGATCGGCTATCATCTCTGACGAGAAATAAATATCTCTTTCGGTTGGATAGAGATCCCTATGTCAGGTCTAAGCTCATGTAAACGTATTGTACATAATGTGAAGCCTACATTATATTGGACCTGGCATAGGGATTTCTAGTCTTAGCTGACTGGTAGTTGGTAGCCAATAGAAATGAGCTTTCTATTCAACTTCAAATGCAACAAATTTGAAATTCTTTGAATAGTTTCTGAAGACAAATAATTAATTAGTTGATGAGTAAAAATTGGATTGGTGTATTTCAAAAATATAAAACTAGTGTGGTTTTCACCTTATAGAAATTTGTTTTAAGTTAGCAATTTTTTGCCAATTTTATTAGACAACCCGTCGGCACTGGTGACTACCAGAGCATAGATGATGATTCACTATCTCTCTCTTTCTCTCTCTCTACTTCTCTCTAAGATAGTTTTTTTACATGTTCAATAATGTGCTGAGTGCATACAGGATGGTCTTGATCAGTCTTTCACTTTATATGTAGACAAAAAGAATTGTAAGAGTTTAAAAAAGCGCGGTTTTACCGTCGAATTACGAATAGCTCAAGGCGCGGGTCAGTACAGCAATGTGGCTCAGTGGTAAAGGCGGCACTCTGTGAATCCAGAGAATTGGAAACAATATAAGAAAAGCAAAAAATGGAGAAAAAAATAAAAATATACATGTCCTAACTAAAGAGCAGGGTTTTTGCCTGTGGCAATCTCTTCCACATAAGATATTATTCATATTCTTAGCATTAAAATCTCTTGCTAAGGGTTGGGTGGAAGAGATTCTCACAGGCAATAACTTCGCCCTTTAGGTAGTACATTAGCTTCATTCTTTTTTTTTTTGTTCTTGTTTCTTTGTTCAATCTATTTAATTATTCTTTATAATTTCATTGTATTTTAATGTCTATATTTTTTTCCTACCTAATAAAGCATACTATAATAATAATAATAATAATAAGATCTCTAAAAGTATTAATGCTGAACCCTGTATTCTTATTGTGTCCGCAAGTGAACAATTCCTTATAATGGGTTTAATGCATTGGACAATGGTTTGATTTCAATATTCAATTTAAATTCTTTACAATATTATTATTTATACACACATAGATAATTAGATATGTATGTGAAAATAACGAGACACAGATTTGTTTTCAGGACATAAATAAACCCTTTCAGTGTGTAAATCCATATGAAGACTAAAGAGAATTATCTGAAGCTGAAATTTGAGTCCAAAATCCTTCTGGTTTCCAAGACAGTAGGTACAGATGGAAACTCCTGTTTTTTACCCAAGTGGTACAAGCAAACCATTTTTTTCGTAGCCATGAAAGAGCATCTATACTGTAGACGCTCATGGTCTGTGTTATAGCTTGCCCATTCCGTAGTATGCCTCCCCTCTTATGGGCGAGTAGTGACACAATACTTCCCATTTAGGTGCTGGGTCAACACGAGCGCACCGGAAGGTATCCCTTACAAACAATTGTAACCAAATTAAGAATAGAATTTTTTGTCGTCACGTTGGATCGAACCCAGGACCTTCTTCATGACAAGCGAGTGCTTAACCACTGAGCTAATCGCGCGCTCTATTTTTTTTCTTGCCATAGGTACTTGGGACTCGAACCACCGACCTCCAGGTGACGATTCCGCCGCCTTATCGGTCAAGCTACTGAGGTCGGAAATTTATATTATTACTTTTGAGAGTCAACTAAGACGCATGTCCTTCCCTATCCCTAGTCCAAAAACGGACATAAAGAGTGAAAGGAATTGATGAAATATCAAAATTGTAAAAAATCTGATCCACTCAGCTAATTTTGTGAGATGATCATAACTTCTGCGACTTTCTTTGTCCTTACCGACGCGACGCTTTGTAAAAGGTAGAGAATACTAAATGAGATACATTGGGTCCTGTTCATACATACCTATAATTATAATCCACAAAAAAAACGGTGGCATCGAATTCAGGCCAGAAGCGATGTACAGCAATACCTCATTGTGCAGAGTAGGTTTAGGAAAAACAATTATAGGGCCATGCCTTGGGCCCTAACTCAGGTGCAGCCCAAAGAAAAAAATACTTCCGATTTCTAATATTAGAAATTTCTCGGAAGCATAACAAACCAAGTTCTTGACAATGATTGACCAATCCAAGAAAGTGAAAATCTAGTATATTCAACCTTCGCGGCTCAGTGGTTAAGAGCATTGGTTGCTTAGCCGGAGATTGCGGGTTCGAATCCTGGACGGAGGGAAAGTTCTGACCGAGTTTTTCCGGAATGGCATGGATGTAAAGGTATAGTTTTTTTTCTTTCAAGTATCCAAATTACTCGTGCTTAGAAAAGATAGGTGCCTTCGGGTGAGGAATGAATTAAGACTGATTAAAAAAATATCTAAATAGAATACTTTCATGTATTTTGATTTCTCTTTGGTATCGTACACTGCTAGTTAAATTTAAAGCTAGAGGAAATGAAGAAATTGAAATATTGAAGTTGTTATTAGAGAACATATATGGTGAACCCTAAAATGAAATTTAAATAAATAAATCGGAACAAAAAAATATTAAAAAAAAAAAAAACGAATAAGTACAATACTTCCGATTTCTATTAATATAAATTTCTCGCAAGTAAAATGGGTATCGAAGTCTGTGTTTCGGAAATTTATTTAGATGTACGGAATAAAATTATATCTTCAACATTTACAAGAGGTGGGAGTATAATAAAATTATTATCGTGTTCCTGAAAATTAAACCTGGAAAAATGTTACGAAATACGTACAGACAGAACAAAGCTAGGATCTCAAAATCAATGGTTATGATTCGACAGATAAAAAAAAAAACACAAAATAAATTATAGATAATATGTATATATAAATCATTAGTATACCAAGGTAGGTACTATAGTATATACTTGTATACATAAATTCTTATAATGGCTACAGATAATAATATCGCATTGTACTGTCCAAATAGGATTACTAAGTCCCATTATTCCAGCAGTAAGCCCAAAACGTATTATTTTGTGGTAAAAATCCCAAATGGGAGGATAACTTGTCATGTACCGGCTGGGTTTCGAACCCGGGACCTCTGTAATATCTAGATTCACAGAGTGCCTCTACCACTAGCACCGGGAAAGATACAGATGCTGTAAAGTACCTTTACCTTATCGTTTCTCTTAGCCCTATGGATGATACGTGCATAAACATTACAGATATTCATCAACTCTGTCTATTTGCTATTGCAACATTAACTATGAACAATTCAACAGTCTTAACAAATTTGAAATGCATAGTTGCATTAAAATTTAATTAGGTACCAATATAAATATTTTATTAACAAGAAATGTACAAATGTAGTTATCTACACCTTATAATACCTTATAATTGCAACAACAAAAAATATTTCCAGTTTTCAAGTAAATAAATTACCTACATACATAGTTCTCCAGTGGTTATCACTGTTATAATGCTCAATTAGAATACATAGTGATAACCAATTGTGAACAATGTAGATAATATGTTAAGGAACGTCCACTGGGTGGAAGACTTTCTGATGCTGGCATTTCGGCCCAAACCAGGCTGGGTGAGGTTATTGTGGGTAGCAGGTTTGTGAGTATCCTGCGAATGGAGTGTAACAACCCCGTCGTGATATGACCATGCACTTGAAAGCGACGTAAAACGAAAAAAATTGAACCATGGCGACACTTATCGAGTCCAAAGTTGCTCATCACTGGCAGACAGGGGTCATCACTGACAGACAGTCACAATTCCTGGATATCAATCTCAACCAACTTGACTCTTAACCAAGCTCGATGTTGCTTAGTTTCAGTGACTCAATTGCCAGGCTGATCAATCATCCGAGTCATGTATGTTGTTGGGCGTGGAAGTGATGACAGACAGGGTGTCTCCATTCCTGGAGATCATTGACTCAAGAGGAGCCATACTGTAAGCAGAGAATTTGAAAACGTTAATGTATAGATAGGATACTATTTTTTTTATGAGTGTTTCACAGCCGTTTTTAATTTTGTAGCCATGAAACAGGAGCTACTGTTGACGCTTGTGGTCTGTGTTGTAGCCTATACCCATTCCTCCCCTCTGATGGGCGAGAAGTAACACAATACTTCCCAATTGGGTGCTGGGTCAACACGAGCGCACCGGAAGGTATCGCTTACAAACAATAATTGTAACCAAATTAAGAATACAAGTTTTTGTCGGCACGGGGGATCGAACCCGGGACCTTCCGTATGGCAAGCGAGTGCTTAACCACTGAGCTAAGTGAAATTAATACACAACATCGAGAACTTAAGTCATGACTTAGCATTAGTTTTCCTCATCTTAGACAATACGCAAAATCTAGACTTAGCTCCACAGAGTACAAAAACGACTATTAATTCCGCCCTTAATCTACAGTAGTTCGATCGATAAGGCCGTAAGGCGGTGGACTCGTAACCAGGAGTTTCGTAGTTCGGGTCCTAAATATAGCAGACTTTGGAACTGCTTGAAGGAGGGGTCTCATTAGTCCTAATCGGGTAGTATAAATAAGTACCTAATTATTTAGCCAAATTAATAAGACGTATTTGTAATACATCTGGGGCACTAATTCTTGGATTGCGTACTGTCTAAGATAGGGAAAACCGATGCTAAGCAATGACCTCAGTTATCGATTTTGTCTATTAATTTCGCCCTTAAGATCGAATAATAAAAGCAAATTACAGCAAATGAATATAAGACGGTCTCTTCCTCATATCGGACTATGTATAAATGTATAACAGTGCGCTGTAATTGTTTGAGGTACGGTAACTCCAACTTGAGGGATGGTAACTCCAACTTGAGGGACGGTAACTACAACTTCAGGGACGGTACCTCCAACTTGAGGGACGATAACACCAACTTGAGGAACGGTAACTACAACTTGAGGGACAGTAACTCCAGCTTGAGGGACGGTATGGCTTTCTTTTGTTGTAGTCCTCTTTCATAATTCAGCTGACTGGGGTAGTTCCGGATTGGGGGTGAGGGGGGGGGGGGACTTGCCGATCTTGCGAGTGGGGGGAAGGGAGAGGGGGAGGGGGGGGGGTTAGGACTCACCTGGAGAGCTGTCGATTGAGCAGGGAGGAGGAGGAGAGGAGGAGGGGGGACTGGTGACTCATGTAGTGGTCGGGATTGCTGCCCAGCGCATCTCCCGTGCCGAAGGACATGTGAGGAAGCACCGACAAGAGCTGGTGACCTGGAACAGCACACACAGCTCTCTTAAATACATTTAATTATTATTTTTGCTGTAGATAGGTAGTTCTGTCAAAAATAAATCAAATTGATTGAATATTGTACAATTGAATAAGAATATAAGAGAAATCAAGGGATCGAAAAAATTTCCTCTTAGATCCAGGTTTCACAAAAAGAGGTTATTTTGTCCTAAAGAGTGTTTTTGATCTGTTGAATTTGATCTGGAAATTTTTCTCTTTTATAAAGGTTCTCTTATATCCAGTTCTCTTATTTCCATGTTCGACTGTAATTTGAAAATTTTTCGGGAAATTACAGTAACAGGTAGGTACCTACTATCAGAATTCACCGACCTCAGTAGACTGATCGATAAGGCGGCGGATTTGTAATCTGGAGGTCGGTGGTTCAAGTCCCGGTTTCAGCGTAGATTTAACTTTACTATCAGAATTCTCTGATTGCAGATCCTATAACCACTTATTAGTGGATGTGCTGTTGCTCTTTATTAATATTTTCCTTCTTCTGACAAGTCAATCAACTTTAAGTCAAGACTTAGTTGATTTTAGACTATTTTGTAATAATTTAAAAAAAAAAAAAATCGAAACAGCTGTCCAGGTATGTTCTGATATTAATAATAATATCACTCTTTAGTGGAAGGAAACCACCAGGCGAGGTTAATGCATTTTCTACCACCTAACCCCCACAGTCTTATTGTGGTCAAAAACTCAAAGTAACGAGGAAAAATTCATGCACTGAGTGGGATTCGAACCCACGGATCCCTTACTCAACCTGGATTACCAGACTAGACTACTAGTGCACAGTTGAACGTCTCATGTATATCTAGTACAACTTCTCACTTTTCTGTTTATACTGACTTATTTATTTACACTTTATTAATAGGACATATCATATACAACACAAATTATTACAAATTAAAATACAATATAATAGAAGAAAAAAAAACACTGCCAATTATGGACACAATTCTTCCTCGTGATTGCTTCACATTGTAAACACGTGCCAATTTTGAGATTTTATAGAAAATTACTTGTATCTCCAAAATGGCTCAACCGATTTTCTTCAAATTTGTTTTATATGGTAGAATATCGTTTTTTTCTACATTCTAAATTCCACCAAAAATTCTGTATCGGCAAGTCGTGGTCCTTATTTTTTTACTTTTATGACCAAATTTTCGGATTTTCTTAAATATCAGAGTCAAATTATAATTAATTTAAAAATAAATATAAATCACTTATGTAAAACAATAATATGCATATTTTTACAAAATTTCATCGAAATCGGGTGTACCGTTCACGAGATATAAGCGTTTAAGTAAAAAGTTAGTGGTCAGGCGCATGGTCTCTTTCACCCAGAACCGCTGGTATGAATTCGATGAATTTGAAATGGGACCATCTACAGTATGTCTCCTAAATGTGTGCAAAATTTCATCAAAATCGGTCGAGTAGTTTCCGAGATTTGCGCGTTACAAGGAATCATTTTAACAGACCGACAGACCGACAGAGCGACAGACCGACAGACGGACACAAAACCAAATTTACTCAGTAGGTTATGAAACGTCCAAAAATATGAAAAAAATTGAAATCGGAGCAAAAAAATATTTTTTTTTACAAAAACGAACACAATACTTCCGATTTCTAATATTAGAAATTTCTCGGAAGTAATAAAGAAAAAATAAATAAATATATGCCTAACTAAATGGCGGCGTTATTGCCTTTGGCAATCTCTTCCACCCAATTGTACTGAATTGCCCCGCTATTAATACACGTTGTTTACCATGATGTTTGGAGAGGTGGTGGTCGCTTGTCTTGAGCAGGGGGGGTGACAGGGAGGACCCGGGGTTCTTGGGTTTCCTCTTCCTCGTCTGGATCCCTTCCTTCTTCATGGTCATGGGGCGATTCACCTGCAAGGAGGAGATACAATAACAATTACAAATTTTAATACTTTATTTATTCTTTAGGTGAGGTCCAACACATGCAACTTTGCACATTGGACCACTTGAACTTTAAATATTATTGAACATTTTTAAATTTTTGTTTAATTTTTATTGTTCTTTCATTTTGTTGTTTTTGATAAAACGTTTGTTGATTTATAAAAATACAAATAAAGTACCTTAAAAAAAAATCTGCAGACGTTATTAAGACTGAAGAGTACAGAGTCCCTTTTTGCTAGCAGTACAAAGTCAGATTTATTGGTTTAAGATAATTATGATTCGTGTGCGTCTTTTCTTGCAAAAATACAAAGGTATTTTTTTCTTCTTTGACCATTAACCTTACACAAGTTAGCCAGCCACCGTTCAAGCAGACAACATCAAAATTATAAGTTCCCTGAATTTCTCCGTGCTAAAATTAAAGAAATATTTTTACTCGTGTCATTTTTAAGTGTTTAATATCAACACACATCACTACACTAATAACTCACATCATTACACTAATAACTCTCATCACTACACTAATAACACACATCACTACACACATCACTACACTTACACTACACACTGGACACGGAAGGAGCCTAGGTTCTGGGAGTCCAAAAGTTTCAATGCGTGTTTCAATCCTTCTGCCACCATAATGATAATACTCTTTAATCACCAGGCGAGGTTAATGCTGAAAGCATTTTCTACCACCTAACCCTCAGAGTCTTATTTTTATGTGGTCAAAAGCTCAAATTAATGAGGAAAAATTCATGCACTGGGTGGGATTCGAACCAACGGATCCCTAAGCTACCTGGATTAACAGACTAACGTGTTTTTGAGACATGGACACGGAGAGTGAAAATAACCAGATATTAAATTTTGAACTAGACACTGGCACAGGTGGACACATGAGGGCTATTTTTCTTTTGGATGATTTTTTTTTCTCCAGGTTCGATATTTCCAAATATTTCCATTTTACTTCACCACATTCGTGAAAGAAAAATGCGTTTCGGTACTTTTAAAGATAAACAATGGACTCAACCTATAAAAGAACTGGAAGCAAGAATATTCTATTTCCATTTTGTTTAACCAAACTGGAAGAAGGAAGAGGAAAAATTTCCTCTTCTCAAAGATAAATGACTTGCTTCCAGTCTGTTCATTTTATTCCAGTTGCATTTACTTTGGTTAGAAAGAAAAATACGGCTAAGGAATCATTCAATTTAGATTAAATAGTAACCCTGATATATAAGAACCCTACCTAATTGTAGGTATTAGGACAAAATTGTACACACCGAATGGTAAAAAACACATAAATAAATAAAATCTGTGGACTTTATAACAACGGAGGCCTATACCCTGTACCCGGTAGAGCTAGCACCTCGTAAAATAATTTCTAACCATGTTACTAAATTATGTAAGAGGCCACAACGGATTGCCGAAAATTGTCTGTATCAAGCTGTAGGGACCAGTCTGGGGCGAGGGTCTAGGGTGTAGGGTATAGGCCAGGGTCCTCGTTGTGGCCACCTACTCTGACATTGTAGGTCATTACATAAATTTGTAAGTACAATATTATGTATGATTGTAAATTCTAGAAATATCTGTCAAGTGAACTCAATTTCATTACTGAACACCCTATAGGATAAAAGGTTCTCAAAATGTCATCCGAGGAACACCCTGGCCCACAAATCAAACCATCAAGCGTGGGTCCGACACCTATAGAACCATCCAGCGTGGGTCCGACACCTATAGAACCATCAAGCGTGGGTCCAACACCCATAGAACCATCAAGCGTGGGTCCAACACCTATAGAACCATCAAGCGTGGGTCCGACACCTATAGAACCATCAAGCGTGGATCCGACACCTATAGAACCATCAAGCGTGGGTCCGACACCTATAGAACAGTCCGAATAGTTCTCATCGTATATCATAGTGAGAATTCAAGCCCCTAGTCAAATATTGGTTCTAATCGTGTAAAAAATAGAGTTCTCTCTTCATTTCCGATCCTTTCCCTTTCCTAGGTCTTCATTAAGGTCGCTCAATCGCAGGTCTAGAGAAGTGGCTCTCAAATTAACAATTATATATTCATAATATGAGACTAGGATTCATTATCATCTGGACTAATTCATAGTCACAAGATTAAAAGCTTGACTTGTCTAAATCATAAACTTCAAAAGATTAACACCCGTATTTATGAAAAGCGAATTTTGTCTGAGCAATGTCTCAAGCAATGTACGAGTATTGGCCAATAATATTAAAGGAAATCATGCTTCAGACCATGCTCAAACGGCGTTTTCTGTTCATAAATGCGGCTGTAAGAGAACAGTCTAACAGCCGTATTTATGAACAGAAAATGCCGTTTGAGCATGGTCTGAAGCATGATTTCCTTTAATATTACTGGCCAATACCTTGCTTGAGACATTGCTCAGACAAAATTCCCTGTTCATTAATATAGGTGTAAGACTAGTTTCGTCCTTATTTGGACTCATATTGGATGTCAAACAAGTTGAATTTATAGGCTCTCAAATTATGAAAGATTTCTAGAACACTCTCTAGATGTGTAGCAGATCTGTAGCGCCGAGCTCCGGCCCAAAACGATGAACGGCAATGCCTCATTTTAGTCATTGTGTAGAGTAGGATTAGGATAACTAAGTATAAAGTCATGCCTTTGGCCGTAACTCGGGTGCAGCTGATGAAGAGGACAGAGCCCTCAAACAACATTTTTTTCCTGAAAAGGTGAACGTTTGAGTTTGAAACCCATTCATGCTTAACAATCTTAACATAGGTTGACAAATGCTCTGCTGGTTAAAGTGGGTAGACCCTACGAGGTGATCTGACCTAACCTGTTAGAAAAACTGTTAAAATCCAGAAAAGAAAAATCCAATAAGATTAAAAATATTCAAAAGACTTTGAATGAAGTGAGAAATATTGAACGTGTGAATATTAATTTTAAAGGTGCAAAACTAGAAGTGCTTTCCTCTTTATGTAGTCTGACCAGGAGATCTCAACCGACAATTACCTGGCAACCGGCGTGGTTGGCAGATAAAGGCGCTTTCAAGCTGTCTGGAGAACATAGAAGACAAAAAATTCTGGAGAAAATAGGAGACAAAACCTGGAGAAAATTGGAGACAAATTCTGGAGAAAATGTGAGACAAAACCTGAAGAAAATAGAAGACAAATTCTGGAGAAAATAGGAGTCAAAGTTGAGAGCCACTTCTTCTCGGACCTCAAGGTCGATACCAGATCACTTTTTGTTTTGTTTGGCTATTTGTTGTTTGTTTGTAGTTTCTGAAGTAAACAGAGAAGGACCATTTGCTGTTGAAAGTAAAACTTGAAGAGGTTCCTATGGGAATTGGGTTGAATTAGGTCAGTAGACAAATTTTGTCACCACAGAGGAAACCCCCAAGACCACAGGTGTAGTGATGGTCCGAATGAGACATCAGGTTGTGCAGACAGGTGACAGGTTGAGTAATGTGTGTGTTCAAAGGGTATAGAGTCTAGAGAGAGATCTTGGTAGAAATGTTTGCGAAAAAGCAAAAGAGAGAGGAGTCTTCTCGGTCTGATTGAAAAGATTCGGGGCTTGCGAAAAAGCAAAAGAGAGAGGAGTCTTCTCGGTCTGACTGAAAAAATTCGGGGCTAGTAAGTACCAAATTTAGACTGTGGTAGAAACGTTCCTGTACCTTGGCATGGCCGTCTAATGTGAACGCGCGCATCAAAATACCCGCACCAATATTTTGACTGGACTTTCATGTATCGTGATTAGCACTATAGTGAGAATCAGGCATTAAGCATTAACTAGCATTAAACCAGAGGACTCGTTATCTAAAAGTCCAGTGTTTCGACTCACAAGAATTTCAAAAGGGGGACATTTCGCAAAATCACAATAGACGTTTCTGATGAAGGAGGAAGGTTTCTGGACATAGTAGGTACCTTTACATATAGAAAGGGATACTGCCTCCCAAATAGCCCAGACAGGCCATCAAAGGCACACAAGTCACACAACTAAGAAAAAGGATAAGAGAGATTTTCTTCCTACAGTTTCAATTGCAACCCTACAACCAAGTCAGAGATATGTGATTGTCTGTCTGGGGGACATTGAACAGGGAGAAGACCAGTGTTTTGCTAGATAACTATAAACAGAAAAAGGATCCAAGTAGTTTCCCAAAGGTTTAATGGCTGCTTATAAAGAAAATGCCTAATTTCTCACAATGCGCAATGGTTGATCGCACATAGAGATATGTGATTCTGAGAACGAGTCCATTTTTCCACTTATGTTGGCTGGAGACCATCACTGCCCCAACTGTAGCCAAGCTGGCTACAACAACAACAACAAACATAATGAAAATAACCTTATATGTAGAACTTACATTGTGCAGTTTGTAGTAGAGCCCACAAGCATTACACACCGGATCTCCGTTGTTGTTACGTCTCCACAGAGTGGTGGAGGTGGTGGTGCAATTGGCGCACGACACACCGCTCCTCTTGTTGCCGGTTTGCTGGGAAAAGAGGAAGCATTTATATTATTTCTAGGGGTCTTTCCTAAAGAAATTCCTAAGTGCTGCGTCCATTATTTAGAACTATTGCATCCTAAACAAGGAAGCACAAAGTGGGGGATCACATGAGGAATTGTGTGAGTAACTTGTACGAGGTAATGCCCTTTCTTACCGTCTCACCATGCCACACACTAACCAATTTCCATGAGGAAGAGGTTGAGCAATGCAGAACCAAAGTACCAAAGTAGGTTTGGGAAAGAAGAAAGCGAGTATTGTTCTTTTACTAATAAACTACCCCACAAAACAAGAGGACCGTATCCCCTTATTGTGGGGTAGTAGCATTAAATATGTGTTACCTATTATACCTATTATGTATGTACTATTATTATTGCAAAAAAGTTACATATTACAAATTACTGTGGAGGTTCTACCCTCAATTTTCAGTGAAATTTCAGACCAGTTGTCCACTCGCTTCACCAAGTCCTCTTTATTCAAATCCTGTTTGAACCCTCACAAATCTAGCAGCTTGTTGATCTTATCAGGGTCAGTCGTAGTAGATTCTTATCTGCTTTCATTGCATTGGGATGAGTCGACATACCTGCAGAGCTTTCTTCTGATTGGTCCTAACTGGTGGTCGGTTCACTCCGTTGATTCGGTTGTACAGGCCGCAAGCGTTGCACAAGTGGTGGCCCGTCCCGTCCCGCCGCCACAGAGGCGTCGTGTTGGCGGCACAGTTTACGCACTCCTTGATGTCCATGTTCATCATCATGTCTGCAAGGAAGAGGTAGAGGAATATGAAAATAAATCAAGATAGTTTTCAAAATCGATCAACAAAAATGTCAGAAAATAATAGGAAAATTACATACTCTTTAGGTAGGTAATACTTATCTGAGCCAATTGACTTTTGGGCAGTGTTATATTTTGGTGGCTCTGGCTTTGAGTTCAGGCCCAGAACGATGTACGGCAATGCCTCATTGTATAGAGTAGGGTTGAAAAAAATAAAAATAAGACCAAGCCTTGGGCCGTAACTGGGGTGCAACCGTTATATTCACCCTATTGAGTCAACGCCAACACCAATGTTAACTGTTATTAGGGAGGTTGACATCCAAAAGCTTACTCGGATCATACTCCTGATGTTGCCAGTTCCCATTACTGTTGAAAATGTAACCGTCATTGTACGCAGTGTTGCCAGTTGTGCTGGCTTGCGTTGGGTTCGCAGTGCCATTGTATTCTAAACAGATGTTGCCAGACTGCCAGTAGTTATCTGACGAGGTTTTGTTCAAGTTTATGTTGCTGTTGGACACTTGGTAGGATCCCAGTTGTTCATTTGTGAGACTGTAGTGTTGGTATTTGTTTGGTAAACCTGAAAAGATAGACAGAGACATGAGCTATAGTGTGTACATAACAAGTGACACCACTGTTGCCGTGTTTTCTCTGTGCTGAGCCAGAGTTGGTATAGGTATATCATATCAACTGAGCATTTGCCAACGTTGCACCCTGTTTCTACAAGGCCGCTGAAGAGTTCACAGTCTCTCGAAGAGATACCTGTTCTAAATAGTTACCTGTACTTACCGACCTCAGTAGCTTGATCGATAAGGCGGCGGACTTGTAACCTGGAGGTCGGTGGTTCAAGCCCCGGTTTCAGCGGAGATTTAGTAAAGCGAGTTTGAGTAATTGTGATATCACGCAAGTGATTAACACAAATATGATAACTAGTTACCTGTACTTCCGCCAGGGGGCAGGCCATAGATCTGCAACGTGTTGGGCGAACTATTCGGGCTCTCATAGTAGACACTGGCGGTGGGCACCGCTTGTTGGCTCCCTCCGTTATTCTCCACCGCTATGCGCGGGTAGTTCAAATACTGGGCGGCGTAATGACTGGGACTTCCGCCGCCGCCACTGGCCGGATGGTTGGCGTAGATGATGGCGGATGAGTTGGGAGAGAGGTGGTACTCCGAGGAGTTGAGGAGGGACGCCTGGGGCGGCTCACTGGGGCCTCCGTTGGCGACTGATTCGAGCGTGGCGTAGGTACTGGGCGGCGCTGGAGGGAGTAGAAAAGATTTCTTGCTTGACATAGAGTTTATGATTTTTTTAAATTTAGTATGGTTTCTGTACCTCAGCAAATAAGCTGAATTGGAACCAGTTGTTCTGATATATGTATTAATTTTGATGTATGTAATATTTCTGATTTTCTGTTCCAAATAAAGGTTTATTTATTTATGGTTTCTGTAAGGACCTATTTGATGAATTAAAAATATGTATTTACAAGTATGTATATTGATTTTCTTAAAGCACGATACCCTCGTTCCAGAGAGCACTTTCTCAAATCTCCCTTTCAACTGTCACACAACACTCTCTGATTGGTCAATTTGAAAGAAACAACCAATCCGAGTGCGTTGTGTAACGGTTGAAAGAGAGATTTTGGGTTATGAGAGTGCTTTCTGGAACGAGGACCAGGAGTCGATTTTCCCAAATTTTATTAAGTTATCTTGTAGCTCAAGCTCATCACTTACCCGCATGGTGCATACTGCTTGTCTCCACATTCTGCTCGTACTTGATTTCGAATTGTGCTCCATTACCGGTGACATAACTCGAAGCCACCGGTCGAAACTTCTTGTCTAACTTATCTATGAACTCCGCTTCATTCTCCGCCATGCTGTTATTGTTTATCTCCTCATCCTCCTCCACTCTCTCCTTCCCACTGTGTTCGTAATGTATCAGCTCGTCCTTGTACACTATCTTCTCCCTTTGTCCATTGTCAACTCTGTCTTTTCCGCCGTTCAGATCCCTGTGGGCACCCTCCCCGTAGGTTTTGTACAGGTCGGTCTGTTTGAGGTACTCCTTGGTGTCGTGGTCTGGTTCGCCGTTTCGGTGAGTCAAGTAGACGTTGGTGTCCTGGTTCTCGTCCCCTCCGCTGTGGTGATTGCTGTTGAGGGAAAGGTTTTCCACTTTGGTTTCGGTGGGGTTTGGTGGGTTGACTCTGACCTGGGATGAGTCATCCGGTCCGTCTGAGGTATCATTTCTGTGGATGAAAAAGTACAATAGGTTATACATAAATTTAGCTTATGAATTAGAATTTTAAATAAAACTTTATAATAAAAGTCTTTGAGTGACGCCTTTACCACTGAGCTACCGGGACAGACTATAATGTGGGGACAGACTCCCGGGACAGGCTATACATATACATATGTGATGGGCAAGCTACAACACAGACCAGAAGTGTCTACAGTAGCTGCTGTTTCATGGATACGAAATAAAAAAGGACATGAAACACTCATCTTAACACGTTGATCGCCACGTCAGGTGAATTCACCTGACACTAACCTTTCCCAGCTGGCCCCGTCAGGCATGTTTACCTGACGGGTAGTTGTTCACTTTTTCATTTGGGCCCCTGAGGAAATGTAAATCTATAGTGTTGGCGATCAACGTGTTAAAAAAAAAAAAAATCAACTCACTCTCGATGATGAGTGTGATGGTGGTGGTGGAGGTAGCTGTGGTGTTTGTGGTGGAGGTGATGGTGCTGCGGCTGAGAGTGGTGGGAGTGTTGGTGTGCCAGGGTGGTGTTCTCTAGGTGGAGGGGGAGCTGTTGGGTAGGGTCGCCACTGGAGGGAAACTTTCGGCGGAGTTCCCACGGATGGGACGAATGACGCTGGTCTTCACCGCGGCGGAGGCTTCATCCATTTTACACCTGGAGCAGGATCACCATCCAGATAGATAACAGCCTGATGAAATGAATGATAACTTGATTATAATATATAAATATACAATTTAACAACAAATCCAATCTCTGATTTTCTGGCAATTTACATGAAAAACAAACTCATGGAATGTAAAAGGTTGTTTTAGCTGTCTCCCCTAAATACAGAAGATCCTTACTGACCATTGTCCTCTTTTAACCTTCAGGAAACTAACCATGCATTAAGAAGTCCAAATGATCTACTGTCTTGCCTCACAGAAAATGAAAGTGCAATCTTGGATTTTATGACTAAAACTCGATTAACTATGTAATATTTTTTATTTTTGAGTGTATATAACATTATAATAAAATGTTGACGCACTGTAATAAATTTAAAAAAAAAAAAAAATTAAAAAAAAAAAAAAAAAAATCTCTGAATTCAGAAAATTATCAATATTTGGATAAATAATACATGCGAAAATAAATAAATTATAGCTTTATTTACGAACAACAATCACATAAAGTTGATAGATGTAGTCCAGAGAAAGTTTGGGAGGAAAAGTCCCAAGAATACTGGATGCATTTCCTCTCTGGATCGCCAAGGACAGGGATTGGTAGAGGTAGGTCTTGGCTTTTGGTTCTCCACTTTTCTCTTTAAATTGTTTCCCCATTTTTTCGACACATGCGAAATAATGCGGCAATACAAGTATGGCCAAGTAGACAGTCAATGTGCCAAGGAAGCTTGGCACATTGACTGTCAACCAAGATTCTCGATGACATAACCATGTTAAAAAATACATACTGACAGAAAAGTTCTATCGCGCAAGAATGGAGGGAGATTATTAATATCATATTGAAAAAAAAAAAATGAAACAATTGCTAAGTTTAGCAAGGGCAAGGGACAATTCTATGAGGACTTAATTTAAAAGGACCTTCTATAAATCATCACTTTTATCAGTTAATAATAAATTGTATACCTAATACCTATAAAAAATTGAACTTTGAGATGGCCGAAATCAGTAAAGATGTTGAATTACTATCTACGGTAGCGAAGAGCATTTTGTACATATACTTATGGACCAATTTGAAAGTTAAGTATTAGGTACATATATTATTATGTCTAATATAAAAATCTAAAAGATAATATTATCTAATATTCATGGTGGGAGGACATCCAATTTAAATTACAAGGCACTACTTTTTACTTCAGTTATAACTTCCCTTAACATTATTATAGAAAATGAAAGTGATGTAATGAGCTAAAATTTTAGTTGTATAGGTACTTACATAGTTTTCAGGACAAAAACAATTTTTATTCAAATATAATTCTAGGTAGGAATATAATTAGGTAGGTTATCATTTAATTAATATCCGCCGCTTTGTGAATGCATAATTTAGAATCTATGTACCTACTCGCATTTTAAATATTTTAATATCTATCTACATAAATAATAATGTAAATTTAAATTATAATAATAAGTACGAATCGTGTCTACTAGTAGAGGTACTCTTTGTTAAGTGATTTATCATTGTTAAATAGCACATATTTATACTTTAAGTGCGAATCACTATACCTACGCATAGCGTATAACAAATTTATATCTAAATATCTCATTGAAGGAAAAAAATCACAAATTAAATTATTTAAAAAACATCATTTCTTATCACTGACTACCTATAAAGATAAAAAAAAAACATTAAATATGTAATATAACTAACTAAATATGCATCATTGAATACTATTCAGGCAGTTTCTACTATCGAACTGAAATTTATACGTGTGTATTACAACATCTTAGTTATGTATGAGCCACTTATGAAAATAATATTAGGTCTAGATTTTTAAAAACACCTACCTATTCACTAAATCGTCCATTAAAATGCACTCAATTTTATTTCACATAGATTTGTTGTCTTCTTAGAGCACATACAAAATCAGTTTTTATTTAATTCAAGTAGCTCCAAACTGTTTCACTTTCACACTCAACAATTTCACTTTGTATGAACTATACATTAATTATTTCATTTTCTACACTAAATTTGTTTTTTAAATAAATTATTTTCTACACTAATTTTCTTCCAGGATCCTCAGTGCTCCTTTGTCCTTGTCTAGATCAGGCCCAGAGTTGCCTCTCCTGCGTCAGAGCACTATCGGCCCAGCATGGTGGGAGGATATTGGATAAAGACTGTACTATGTGTGGTGCGAGTGAGGTTCCCTAACAACGCGCTCTACTGATAAGATAGCGATGTAGATAAGATAAGGAAGCTTGGGAAGTGAGTGTTTGCCCTCTTGACCATGTATGATAACATTTCTCCCGATATGGTAGACGACGAGATGATCCCAATGTTCTTGGATGAAAGTCGACTCTCTCTCTATTGTGTGTATTTCGAGTTTTCCACATGTACAGTACGTAAATAGACATTGTGTCTTAATAACAGGACGAACAAGTTCAGAAGTGATCAGTGTCAATAGTTCGTTGAATACAAAAGGCCCTGGTTCCAGAAAGCACTCTCACTCTCATAACCCCCAAATCTCCCTTTCGACCGTCTCCCTCTTATTGGTTATTTCAGTATAACAGATCAGTATAAACAGAACAGAAAAGTCTCCTGTGTCTGAGAGCTGTGACCATCGACTCAGCCATGGTGGGAGGATATTGGATATCCTTATTTCGTTCAGATTTGGGGATTATGAGAGTGCTTTCTGGAAGAAGGGCCAGTTCTTGTTCTATCACCATGAAGTTTAGCAACGTCCAGAGCGAAATTCGATCCTTGAATAGGTGACCATTCAAATTCGAACCCTCGCTTCGTGATGCTTTCTACTCCAGGCCCAACCCAGGCGAGGTGAAGTTAATGCGATTTCGTAAGTTTCCAGAGAATGGAGGCTAAAACCTCTGTCTTGATGTGACCTTAGCAGTTGAAAGAGACGTGAAATCCCAAAAACATATATCCACAAACATGTACAATATGCAGTAATGCTTGTAATAGGGTAGCGGATGGTTGCTGGGTAGCTGCGATGTCTCGCCTGTACAGTCTGATAGACTAATGGGCGGATACCATAAATAAATATAAATAAAATCACATCACACTACCACACAATGCAAAACTTCTTAAATATACATATAAATTGCATCCTAGCTGCGGTCAAAAACAGGTAGATAACAGTCTAGTTTTGTCTGACCGCAGTTAGGCCATGCAAAAGGTCGAACTATTTCATGAAAAAGCTGCGGTCAACTGTTTTTCCATTTTGTTTTCTCAGCCTGTTATTGAATTCAGATTCGTGTGTTTCCCTAACCTTACTTTACAGTTTATACCTAAGGTAAGGTCGTCGCTCATGTATTTTTCCTAACCCTAGCGGGAAATCAATTACAGTATTGGGTCCGAAACAATTATCAGCACGCAATGATTGCATGGTCACCCACCAATTCCCAATAGTGCTGAACGTTACTGAACTTCAGCGGCGTGATCTGGTGTAATCATTTGTTAGGCTCTGCGGATGTACAAAACCAACTCCCAACTTAACTTATACATTAACTTAACCTAATACTGGTGCATAATAAATTATTATCCTTTTGTATGGCAAAGTATACAATGCATTACAGAACTACAATTTACAGTGTACCTAATGTATGTAATGTAATGGCCAACTTACTAACTAGAATTCCTTTTTTTTTTAAATACATTAACTACTTACATAATTATAATATTATATGTACTTAATTTTATTATCATTGGGATTTATTGTGCCTGATAATCTCTCTTTTCACTGATAAACACTTCTCCCCCCCCCCCCCCCCCCCTTTTATCAGTTAGGTTTTCAATTTCATTTTTTACTTTTGGAAATGATAAAGCTTTTTCCTCAAGCACAAAATGAGCATACAACTTTCAACAAGTCGAGAGCTAAGTACTGATTACTTCTATTTACAAAAACAGTGTGACCTCTGACACCTTCTGCCTTGTCTTGTGATCAGAGTCAGTGGGGGTTTTGACTCTAAGTGCTAAGAATTAGGGCATTCAATAAAGGAGAATTGGTATCGTTTGAAGCTATTTGATGGTTACATATTTTTTTTATCATCATAGGGTGGCGTCATCGTGAAAGATGGTAGCCATACAATAGAGGAATGACTAATAATTGACAAGGGCACCCAGAACCAAGCCAAAACTGGTGTAATCCCTGTTTATAGTACCCCAGCCAGACTATTAGGAATAATTTTTTTTGCATCCCAATTTTAACATCAAAAACCATTTATGTTTCTGTGAGTTGTATAGACTCGAGAGAGAGAGACCATTAATTGGATAGGTACCTCATTAATTTTGATTTGAAAATCATTTAGATAACCTTTGTACAATGTACCAGCGTTACTTGTTGATTCTCTTGAGCACAGTCATTAGGTAATGCAGGTATTTATACTGATGAAAAGATGTGATGTACTTCTGTTGATAGATAAGAAGGCGTCGGAGGCCCTTGTCAATTATTAGGTATTGGTATAAGTTAGGGCTACGAAAGCTCTTTGAGCTAAAAGCCAAAAGAGATCAAAGCTATTAATGTAGCTTAAGATACTTTTAGGACTGATTCAGTAACTTCTCTATAGGTGTTTAAATATCAGCCTTGAGAAGCGTCTCAGTGAGAAGTATTTCAGTGAGAGCCTGCTTCATATTCACAAAGAATGTGTTTTGCTGTGTCTGGGACCTCTTTACAGGGACTGCATTTTTGGTCTTGAGCGATTTCCATCTTGTTTAGATGGTAGTTGAGGCTACAGTTGCCTGTTAAAAAGCCAGTAGGGATTCCTTACTGGCTTTTTAACAGGACAGATATATTAGCATCTTTGTATGTAGACATCAGTATTAATATTCAAATAAGTACTTATTTACTGTCAAAAATAAGAGGTATACGTATACGCCACTATTGTTAATTTTATGTGCTTTTCAAGATAGGTAAGCCTGGCCATCCCTCAAGTCAGAGTTTCACCCAAGCAAACTATAATTCAACCGGACGGTCTGGTCTATGTTGTAATCCTATTTTATAATTAGGCCCTTAGAAGTATACTTGCCAGTGGAGAATTAAGGTACCCAGACCTTAACATCTCCAATGCTCCATACATAAACCACACAGTCAGGCTGCGCCTGAGTTATGGCCCGAGGCATGGCCCTATATTTATTTTTCCTAACCCTACTCTACACAATGAGGCATTGTCCAACGTCGTTTTAAGGCCTGAATTCAGTGCCACCAACACACTTAAACCGATCTGCCAGTCTCAAAAGGGTTGGGTGAAGAGATTGCCACAGGCAATAATAAGTCACCCTTTAGGTAGGGCATTAGCTTTATTCTCTTTTTTGTTGTTGTTTCTTTGTTCAATCAATTTTATTTATTTATAAATTTAATGTATTTTACTGTATATATTTTGTCTTACCTAATAAAGCATAATAAATAATAATAACCTCTATATATGAGGTCACTAAACGAACAAAACTATAATATCTTAATACTTATCGACTAGTATCGACCCTATCGTCTCGCAATTTCTTCCTCCGGAAGGAAGTTTCTAAGAATCGCGATAGTCGCAAACATTGACTGTGCATAAAGCTATGACTCTACATAGAGTTATGACTAGGTGTCTAGGTCAGAGTGTGGAAAAGCAAATAGGGAACGCGACCGTCTCTCAGCTCACAAGCTATGTATGCTAATGTGTGTCAGCATGGGGGTCTGAAATTCAGGTCATTGAAAATTTGTTCGTTCTCTGGCTGAAGTCAGAACGAACTACGAACATTGTCAGTTAGGTTCTACCTACATCATCTATGTAATTGCAATATATCAAACACCTCGGCCGAGGTGTGAAGAACGCCTATACAAAGAAAGAGACAGCCCGGCAGAGTGTAAGGTTACGGAAAACATAGTTCCCATGCATTTCATGTACTTTCAGCCAGCGAAAAGTGCAACATGAATTTCAAAAATTTCGATTTTTATTACAGAATTGGACTCTACGTTGAAAAATAAATTGATTTGACTCTTTGTTTGACTTCCTAGGCCAACGGGAACCCTATTTTCGAGACCCCCCAACAATCGTGAAAGACATGAAAAGATTCATAATTTTGTTTTTTTTTTTTTTTTTTCTGTTTTTTTTTCTTCATACGGATCCTTTGAGACCCGACTTCGTGTCTTTAACTTGGCACTGAAGATTAAGTGAGGTGGCTAAAGTGATCAAGATATAATGGAGATGAGCCCGGACCAAAAAAAAATTCTAAATTATAAGCGGGCGGCCCATTTGGGCGGCCTCGGGTTTTGGGAACCCAAATCGGGAATTGAAGGATAATACTAATCTTAAGTGGTATCAAATGAAAGATCTTGATGAGCAGATACCAAATTTATTGATTTTATTCCTTCATCCGGTCCACTGGGTGGCACCTGGTGGCCTTTTCATTTTCTTTGGCGGGTAGGTACCTTCGAATCCTTAGCTTAGTGGTCAGATCTTGGCCAGTATGTATTTTTCGAGATGACCTCACTCTCTCACTGCAAAATTTTAATGTTTAAGTTTCCAAGTATTAATTTAGTTAGTTCATTTTCCGTCCGTTTATTTAGAAGATAACTTTGTCTATTGGTAGCGTGCTCGACCTGCCACCCAGTCAGCATGGGTTCAAATCCTGGTGGAGACGAAATTTTTTAGCTCTATATTTTCAATTTGGGCTTAACGTTGTTTTGTTTTTCCGATCTTTATATTTGATCTTCATGACGACCCCATTCATTACCCTCGCGAGGAAAATTTTAGTGGTTGCAGAATTGGCCAATGACCTGTGACGGAATTACGAGATTGATTTTGGACAATCATGGTTGGATGGAGATAAAATATGATGAATTAGCTCTCATAATGTCGATGCTACTCACTAAAAGTTGTGACAAAGTAGTGACTTTGGCCAAGTGGGTAGCATACTAGGCTTGCACGCACGATGACTTGGGTTCGATCCCCTTCAAGTTTTTTTTCTCTGTCCATTATGTCCGGGGTACACTATGATAAACCTATGATAAACCCAAGGCATGGCCTTCTATATATTTAGCTAACCCTACTATAAACCCGAGGCATTGCCTTCTATGTATTATCCCTAACCCTACTATATTTCTGAGGCATGGCCTTCTATATATTTTACCTAACTCTACTATACACTGAAGGCATTGCCTTTCATTAGTTAGAGATTTTAAAGATTTCCTTATAAGAGGCCGATTCTTATATAAAAATGATAATTTTATAGTTTTCATTTTCTTAAATACCTAATGTAAAAAAGCATGGTCTTATTTCCGGGAGAGATAGTCGTGGTGACCCCTGGAACAAGCCGGAGAGAATTCGGGTAAGAAAAGGTCAACGGGAGAGCACTCATTACCTCACCTTGATAAGGTGATTAATTAATTTCTTTGGCATTTGTAAATCCAGGTATTTTAGTGTCCCTCATAGGAGGCTCCGAGGTCTATTTAGCATTGAAAGATAAACCTAATCATGTGGAGTATAGAATCAAAAGGTATTGTATTGCAAATTTATATATTATTTACTCACTTTGGGGACTCAGGGGGCCAAATCTGTGATCCAAATACATATTGACCTTAGAAAAATCAAATACGTACTGCTAAAACTATATCAAAAAAAAGACAACTTGGTACATTCACATTTTCCCAGCTTATTTACTTTTGTTATTCATAATGTTTCAGTAGTGTATGAACCTATATTTTCGTACAAAAAGAACTGATATCCCCCCAAAAACACCACTTCGTGGTTAAAAAAAGAAGAACGCTTCACTCAAAAAAATTATTATAATTAGCTAAAAACAAATGATATCAAATTGAGAACACCTTACCCCCTCTCTTTCTATATCTCTGCACTCCTCTCTGAATTTATTCCTCTTATGTTTATCTTTCTTTATCCTTTCTAGGTTTCATCCCAAACTTGATTTCTCTTTAAATTTACTTGTTGCACGGCAATAAAAAATGGCGGTTGTGGTGTAATTATCTCGATTCAAATCAAATAAGTTCAGAAAAATCATACTCCGACCGCCATTTTTTATTGCCGTGCAACAAGTAAATTTAAAGAGAAATCAAGTTTGGGATGAAACCTAGAAAGGATAAAGAAAGATAAACATAAGAGGAATAAATTCAGAGAGGAGTGCAGAGATATAGAAAGAGAGGGGGTAAGGTGTTCTCAATTTGATATCATTTGTTTTTAGCTAATTATAATAATTTTTTTGAGTGAAGCGTTCTTCTTTTTTTAACCACGAAGTGGTGTTTTTGGGGGGTTGTATAATCGTCTGAAAATATCAGTATCTTCTCATTTTTTGTAAGCGTTTGTACCTAGTTATCTACCTACCATATTAAGTGCATTTTTCACTCAATAACCTTTTACCGGAAGGGGTGATCTCCATTATAATCAACCAGGAAGCAATTTTTTTGTTCGGTCTCCAATTTTTCGCCCGTCTCCTCAACAAGATGCATGTGATTGCTACAAGTGTTGCTAATAAAATATCTAGTTATTTTCCTCCACACTGTGACTTTTCAGACTCTCAGGAATTTGCAGATTTTATGTCAATTTATGAAAACTTAATGATCAACATCAACAAGACTATAATAATACTTATTAATATTTGACGGATTGGATTTTAGGGTAATTTTTTACCACCAGGGCCAAAGAAACAGAATAAATATCCACCGTTCCGACATTGATCGAAACTAAACTTGATCCCTTCATTATATCTCTGAGACGTGTCTTCTATTTGAAGAAAGAATTTCCACTTTGCAGGTACCCATTCTTAAGTCAAAATCAACGGAAAGGTAACTGATTTTCCTTTTGATTTTGTCTTAAGCTTGGATACCTGCAAAGTGGAAATTCTCTCTTCAAATAGAAGAAACGTCTCTTATAGCTGACTCAGGAGAATCCTGGTTCAAATCCCTCTAGAGTTGACATTTTTGTAAAGTAATTCATAGACATCTCCAAAAATGAACTAACGTAAGATTACGGTCTCACACCCTCACTCAGTTTAAAAACACGGTGATTCCCCTAGTTTTATCATTGGAGTGTGCTATCTAAAATACAAAAAGTGTTGATTAAACTTTATCTAAGAGTAGAAAAATTGATTAAAACCCTGAACTAAAACGTCCGTTTATCTTTTTTTAGTTTGCGCTGAGATTTCTGAGGTAAATCATAACCTTTTTCTATCCGGAAAGTAATACGCTAATAACAATAATAGGTAATACGCTAAAAAAGTGATATTTTCCTACCAAACGACACCCCGCCTCATGTTAACTAGATCCAAGTTAAATCCCCGATAAGTTAACTAGTGAAACGCATCAATAGTGTAACAAAACTTTCATAAGACAAGGACCTGAGATTTTTAAGTTGTGAAAGACGAAGACGTTCTGAATGCACCCAAAAGTATATGTATAAAGAATTTAAAAATGTTTTAATGAAAATCAGTGTCGGATTCATAGAGTTATACATGACTAGACAGGTATGTAAATTTGGTAGGTAGGTAATATTTGTATACATCTATGTAATATGTGTATCCATCCGTTGCCAAAAACAGAAAAATGCTCGATAATATAGGGATCAAAAATGCAAAATAGTTCCCATTCAAAGATTTTCCTTGGCCATCCAATAATAATATAATAGATTCTATAGAGCTAGAGCTCTATGATTCATGGAAACTCCTTGTCTGCTTTGAGCTGGTAGTCGGCAATTAGCCAGCATGAACTTATTAACCTGGCAAGTTAATAAGTTAAGAAAAACTCCCTATGTTGAACAGAACTTAACAGAAGGCATAGCTTGAACCTTTGACAAGCTCTACACTCTACAGCAATGCCTGCTCTAATTGAACAGTCCGCTCGTCTCCTGTGAAATTCATCAAAAATTAATTTATCAAGGTTCATGAGTGAAGGTTAGTAGTTATTTTATTTATAGAAAGCGAACAGTCGAGTTATTGAAAACTAATATTAGTTAGGTGTTATTTTATTTTTCAATTTATTTGCTTTTCGATACTTAGGTAATGGTTTGTGTGATGTTAGCATTTGTCAAGTGGCCATAATGATTGATTATCTCTTCTTTCTTTGTCTTGATCACGCCTTGCGTCATGAGTCGTGATTGACAATAATACAAAAATCTTACCAATGCAAAAAAATAGGAAAAAATTGAGATCGGAGCAAAAAATATATTATTAGTTTTTACAAAATCGAACACTATACTTTCGATTTATAATATTAGAAATTTAACGGAAGTAGAAATAGCAAAGGGATCCGTGGTTACAACTCATGAATCCCATGGATTTTTTCTAACTTATTCGAGAATTTAACCACATAGAATTGAGAATGATCACCCAAACAACTGAGCTGGAGTGAGGAACTATCATTCCAGATAATAACCACCCCATCTTGTATGAACTGTATTTATAATAATAACACGTTTTAGTGGAAGGTAACCACCAGGCGAGGTTAATCTGGAATGATAGTCTCAACTCATTTTCTACCACCTAACCCTCAGAGACTTATTATGTCACAAACACAAATTAATGAGGAAAAACTCATGCACTGGGTGGGATTCGAACCAACGGATCCCTACCTGGATTACCAGACTAGCGCGTTAACCACTTGACTTAGCAGTGCACAGATCTAATGACTGTTGACAGGGTTGACTAATGTCTCCAATAATGGATCATACCCACGTCAATCTAATGTGACATCTACAGGGTGAGCATAAAGTCTCACCCCACCCCCCGTATCTCAAGAATGGCTGAAAATACAAGAAAACGCAAAAACCCGTATTCCTTAATTTTTAGGGGGATTAATTTTCAGCCAAAAAAAATTTGTCTACAGGGCCCCAGTCAATCTGGGCATGGACCAACTTTAAAATCTTAAATAGAATAGTATGTCTTGTGGCATATTGTTTTAAAGGTCTCGTAGAGAGAAATTCATTACAACAAATTTCAGTGAGCTACAACTTACCGTTCTCGAGATACAGGGTCGGACGTCCTGCGTAATATCCATATATTTTGACCTATAACTCATTGACCGTAAATTCCAGAAAAATGAAATTTGTTGATAATAACTCCTTATGGCAAGAACTTTCGAACAAGTTAAAACTTGATTTGTTTTTTTGTTAAATTTTTTCGGACTGTTCGTCCGGCTGGCTGACGAAACCGACCAGAAACTAATATCAACAGAGTATGTCGAGTTATACCTTTTTCGACAGGGCCTGTCATAAGGAGTTATTATCAACAAATTTCATTTTTCTATAACTTACGGTTAACGAGTTCTAGGTCAAAATATATGGATATTACGCAGGACGTTCGACCCTGTATCTCGAGAACGGTAAGTCGTAGCTCACTGAAATTTCTTGTAATGAACATTTCTCTATGAGACCTTTAAAACAATATGGCACAAGACATACTATTCTATTTAAGATTTTAAAGTTGGTCCATGCCCAGAATGACTGGGGCCCTGTAGACAAATTTTTTTGGCTGAAAATTAATCCCCCTAAAAATTAAGGAATACGGGTTTTTGCGTTTTCTTGTATTTTCAGCCATTCTTGAGATACGGGGGGTGGGGTGAGACTTTATGCTCACCCTGTATAATAATAAACTAATAAAAAACGAAAATTCATTCGTAAGACTGGCATATTAATACCTATAGCTCTCCTCTAATAAGTTTTACAGTTTGAGTGACTCCACAAGTGACATACTTTAAGTGTAAAGTAAATATTGTGTAAAAAACAAGTCATATTATAGGAGCGTAGATGGGTATTATTTTCACCTTTTATAACATTACTCGTGTGATATGCAAGCGTGTGTGTGATATATGCTCGTTATATGCTGACAGAATAGTCCCTGTCAAGGCGAACGGAACCGATGGTGTCATAAGTCTCTTTCTTGTGTTTCACAAAATAAGTTTAAAAACTGAGGTAGGAGTAGAGTATAAAACATGGGTCTCATGCAATAACAACTAATGGCTGTAAAATCCAAACGGCTGAAGTTGGTTTGCTGAAATATATATTTTTGGAGCCGCCTCGACGACCGGCATCTTTTGGTACCACTTCCACCCCCCCAGCTTAATTTCAGCCCCCCCTAGGGCAGTTTATGTGTTTTGTTGAATTTACGCAATAGTGGGAATCGAAGTGTTGACCTGTAGACTCTGAGAACTGATATTTCATTGTTATATTTGGGATTCGAACCATAGACCTGTGGATTTGCAGCCTTAGCGATTGACATTAAATTACAAAGACCAAGTGTGTGTTCAATTCAGTGTCCAAGTTGAAGCGATATTATTTGTACAACAACAAAAAAAACCCCCGACATTTTTGGGATTCGAACCATAGACCTGTGAACTGTCGGCATAATATTATTTCGTCAAATGCTAATTTATTCATAGCTAGAAAAGCTAACTAAAGGTCTTTATCAGTTCTAACTTTGCAACTCAATTCTTCTTATCTATTGTTAACATGCAAACCGGCAGTTGCTATCAAATTTGACCCATGACCTCAGCCAGTGATCACGCCATATCAACGATTCTCTTTTGACTAGTAAACATATACAGGGTGATGCTAGACGTAATAAAAGAATTCAATTTATTTTTTTCCCTCTCGATTTAATTAATTACATTACATTCTTTGAGTTCTTCTAAAATTGAATTTATTTCGTTTATGTGGGCTAGATAATTGCCTGCAGCTTGTGACCTTTTCAAGAGTAAAAGTCTCTCTACTAACTCATTGGGATCATTAAAGTAAACAAATTCCTTATTACGATTACTGTCAAACATAATATTTGGTAAACCCGATCCCTGAAATTGTTGTATTTTACTTGACAAAGGTTCAAGTTTAGTATCCTTTATAATTCTCACGTAATTTCTTTCATCCAGATTGGTATAGTTCTCTTGATTTGGTTGTTTGAGAAACAATAATTCCATAAGTCCGCGAGTGACTGGATAATTATTTTGACCAATACGTATGTGTTCGTTAGGTGTCTTAAAAAATGCAATTTCTTTTTTTCCTAGGAAATATTTTCCATCTTTTCTTTTGATACCGGTAACTTTATCGATTACGATGGCTTGATCATCTAATGCTTTTAAAAAACGATCTATCAAAGAAGCTTTTTTTGTTGTCTTTGAATTCATAGGTATGAAATAGGTTGCGCTTTGTGTCAAACTATTCTGAGTGTTATCGGCTTCAATGGTTGGTGGTGGTGGTGGTGATGTCTGCAGCATTGGTTCATTCATGGAATAATTTTGAGGTTGCTCCTGTTCAAGTGACGGAGATAATAGTGGTGGCGGTGGTGTTAACATTGTATTTCTTCGTTCCAGTAATGGTCCTCTTTTTAGGGCTTCCAAAGAAGGTTTTGGTGAGCTAGGCATTGATATACTTAATCTTGATGGTTTTAACTTCATTTTTAATGGAGAGCCTGTTGTTGGACTTGGAAAAATCATTTGATTGTATCGTCTATCGAACAGTTTTCTATCGTAACCAGGACTCGACTGTTGATATGACGTTGAGGTGCCTGGAAGTTGTATGTCTGGCGTTTGAATAGTCGATTGTTCACCTAAGGACCATGTATCTAGTGGACTAGCATATCGTTCGGAATCAGACGTTTGACCATCTTCATCATTGTATCTTCTGATTCTCGATGGACTGTCAAATTTCTTCAAGAGTTCAGGTATTCGTCTGAGCGAAGATATTGGTTCTCTTTTGATTGATGGTACACCTGATGATGCTGCTGTTCTCTGTTCTTGTAATCTCTTCAGAAAGTTGATTTTTTTCTCTTTACTTTGGGCAATTTTAGTCAATGGTTCTGATACTGGTTTCAAGAAACTTTTAATACTGTTTGATTGTTCATCTTGTCCAATTTTAAGGGATAATGTTTTAGCTCGTATTTCTTTCTGCGCGTCACTAATTTTTTTAGCGAGAATTTTCGCTTCACTCAGTTCTTTTGAAAGACTCATGTCTAATAAGTTCTACATTTGCAATCATTGTCTTATATATCTATGAAGTATTTATCCAAGCCACATCGAAACCGCCCAGACTTGCTGTCGGATTCTTTATCCAATACGAGAAATCCATGTTTCGATTTCCAACAATACTGACACATCTCTTTAAACTTTTCAAAAGACAAATCAGAAACATGATCGGAATAAATATGTTTCAAGTTGAGGGGATCTTGTTGAAAAATACATAGAAAGTTTGCATTATCTCGAATCAATTGTTTACCAATAGCTGAATAAGTTTGCGCTAGAAGAATGATGTCAACGAGGAAATGTCTACCTTGGGAAAAAAATTGTTTAATATTTTTTTGTTTCTCAAAAGCAATGTCGTCCATTACAAAAACAGTATTTTTCTTTGTTTCACACGGTTGAATCATATCTTCGTCGTTTGTAAATACTTTGAGTTGCACCTCTTTGATTCCATTCAAAATTTTCTCTAAAAATTGATATTTTGGTTGTTGAAATGATTTTGAGTACACATAAACGTTTTCAAAGCGCAATCCGTTTGGATGTAACAAGAGAGCCAGCAGAAGATTGGTCTTACCCGATCCGCTTGGACCGACAATTAAGGCTCGTACATTGTTTGGAAAAAAATTTCCATTTTTTTTATTTTTTGATTTCACTTCGCTGACAAAGTCAAAATTTTCAACATTTAAATTTTCTTTACATTTTTTTGTTTTCATGATTACTGATTTTTTTTTTCTTTCTTTGTTTTCCTATATAAACCAATGTTTTCACAACAATCACTTTATTGTTAATGATTCGCAGACGTGGAAAAGGTCTCTTAAATAAGTTGATTGATAAGTTACCATTTGAACTTCACATTCCGTCGTACAGATTCTGTGGTCCAGGAACAAGATTGGATAAAAGAAAAGATCAAGAAGGAATTAATTCGTTGGATTCGGCCTGTAAAGAACACGATCTCAAATACGCTGACAAGAAAGCCGATCGTAAGCAAGCAGATTGGGAATTGGAAAACAAAGCTTGGCAGAGAGTGTTGGCCAGAGATTCAAACTTGCCGGAAAAAGCTGCTGCCTTGTTCGTGACTAACGCTATGAAAGTTAAAAGAAAAATGGGCGCTGGTCTACGTCGCAAAAAGAAGACAACAATGACTTTTCGAAAACTAACTAAAGCTGCTGCGCTAGGAATGAAATCTGCTGGAGAAAGTGATAATCTCAAGTTGATTAGTAAACACGCTCTGATGGCTGCACGTAAAGCTATCCGGGGAATAAAGTAAACAAGAAAATTCCGAGAAGACTCAGAATAGCCAAGACAATGTCAGGTGGATTCTTGCCGGCTGCTATCCCCATACTTGCTGGTTTAAGTGCCCTCGGATCCATTGCTGGCGGTGTTAGTGGTATTGCAAAAGCAATCGCAGATTTCAAGGCTGCTGGTTCTTCGGGTGCTGTTACTCCTATTAAAAGTGGACAGGGGTTGTACATAAAACCATACTCAAACTATTTTAATGTCTTGTCAAAAAACTAAATGATTTGCCTCGGAGAGCGTTGACAAACATTGATATTTTGAAAAAGATTCGTGAAATCAATGTTCCACATTTTCGAGGCATCTACAGTTTGAATCAACTCCCGTCAAAACCAAGAACAAATGAAGTAATGATTATTAATCTTGACAAATCAAGTGGACCCGGCACTCATTGGGTAGCCATGTTGAAGAAAAATAACTCTGCCTTTTATTATGATAGTTTTGGCAACTTGCGTCCACCTGTAGAAATAAGAGTATACCTTAATGGGTGTAAAATTTTCTATAACTATGAGCGAGAACAGAAATACAGATCAGTTAATTGTGGACACTTGTGTTTGAAATATATTGTTCAGAAAACTATTGAATTATTTAACAAATAAATAAAAAAAAACATGTCCAGCAGAATTTTTCATATAACTTCTAGACAATCTGAAATTGTGTGTTCAATATTTCCTCCTTTAAAAGTTTCAACAGATGCTGTTATTGGTTTGACACAATTTCAAACCTACAATAGTATTCCAAACATTGATCGGACAAACAATGTTTTCAGATATCAGGACGATAGTAAAGATTGGATTGACATTGAAATAGAAGAAGGAACGTACGAACTATTGGATATTGAAAGTTACTTGAAATCCAAGTTGGGTGAAAATGCGATATCTATTAAACCCAATGTAAACACTCTGAAATGTTTATTTTGGTGCAAGTATAATGTTGATTTCAAGGAGCGATCACTTGCCGATATGCTTGGACTCCCTAAAGAAATATACATTGCACACACTATGCTGACCTCAACAAATACTTTGAAAATTTCCAAAATAAATACAATAAAAATTGACGTAAACATAGTCAATGGTTCCTATCAAGACGGTGTGTCCAGTAATTGTTTGTATAAATATTTCCTGAATGTACCACCTGGTTTCCGGATCACAGAAGTTCCCAACAATGTTATATATTTACCACTCAATACAGATGAAATTGACAGATTGATTGTGAAGCTTGTTGACGAAAGACATAATTTAATAGACTTTCGAGGTGAAGAGATATCGTTAGAATTACATTTGAAAATATGATTGTGATGAAACGTGTGAAAAGCAATAAAAAGAGTGTGCCCACTCTCCTTAAGGTCATTCCAACAAGTGTTATACAAGTGAAAAGTAATAAAAAAAAAAATAAAACTAAAGAAACTTACCAAAAGGAGTGTAAAAATTCTACAAAGCTTAGGCTATAGTGTGAAACAAAAATGAACATTGAAGACAATATTTTGAATTTGAACAATCGTGTGACTTACGATGAAAATATAATTCGTTATGAAAGTCATACGTATGGACCGTACACAAGTATCAGCTTGGACAGTACAGACAATATCATCATCAGTATTAACCAGGAAAGCTCATATCTGCTGCTAAGTGAATCGGGAATCTACATTGAAGGAAAAATCGTAAAAGAAGATGGAACCAATCTGGAGGCTAATAAATCCATTCAGTTTGTAAACAATGGACTGTGCTTCCTGTTTGATGAGATTCGCTTGGAAATGAATAGTGTTGAAATCGATTCTAATAAAAATGTTGGCATCACATCCACTCTAAAAGCATATCCATCATACTCAAGCGATGAAATGAAAAAATATGAGACATCAGGACAGTCAGTTGAAATTACAACAAGTTATACCTTTAGTGGATATCTCAAACTGAAATATCTATTGGGTTTCGCTGAAAACTATGATAAAATTCTGCTCAATCAACGTCTGGACTTGATTTTAATGCGATCCAAGAGTTCCAAGGATGCTCTATTATCTACGGGTACCGCTGCTGTAACAGATGCAAAAGTTCAACTCACAAAAGTAGTATGGAAGGTACCACATGTTCAAGTCAGCGATCCCATACGTCTGGAGCTGCTCTCTCAGTACAAGAGAAACATTCCGATTGACATGAGCTTTAGAAAATGGAGTTTGAATTACTATCCGAATTTACCAGCAAGTAAAGAGATCAACTGGACAGTAAAGACAAGTAATGCGCAAGACAAACCTAGATTTATACTTTTAGGGTTCCAAACAGACCGGGACAACAGCTTGACAAAGGATCCATCTATGTTTGACCATGTAAAGCTTAAGAATATAAAAGTCTATCTCAACTCTGTTTGTTTCCCCTACGAGTCTTTAAATATTGACTTTGAACAGAAGAAGTACATTCCTCTTTATCTAATGTATTGTGATTTCCAAGAGAATTACTATCGAAAAATCAGTGAACCGTATCTTAGTTATAAAGATTATTTAGCAAAAGCCCCCATTGTGGTTATTGATTGTTCAAAACAGTCCGAACTATGGAAACACAGCTCTACAGTAGATATTCGCATTGAATACGAATTAGCTGCAAATGTTACTGAAAAAACAACCCTGTACGCTCTAATAATACATGATGCAGTTGTAAGACTTTATCCACTAACCAATACAATCCAGAAAATAATGTAGATTTTTTTTTTTTTTTTTAAACTAATACACCCCCCTGTATATGTTTACTAGTCAGAAGAAAATACACTTGAGATAAACTTGAGAGGTTGTTCAATTATATCACGTGGCTAGCAAGAGCACATTGCCCGATATCACGTTGTCTGTAAGCTCACATTGCCCGATATCACGTTGTCTGCAAGCTCACATTGCCCGATATCACGTTGTCTGCAAGCTCACATTGCTTGATATCAGACGCAGAGGCAGATAAGGCAATCATATATAAAGCTGGACTTGACAATAATGTTATTCATTCAAACACATAGTCAGTAATATTACCCTACAAGTAGAAAAATATTCAACTAAAAAAAATTAAGTTTGTGAAACATTCAGTGTGAGTGTGTGTGTATAATTAAACCAACCATTTATTAATATTATTTTGTTCTTATTATTTTATGTGAAATGTGTAAATAATTATAAAGGAACATTATCCGAAAAAAAAGAAAAGTGTTTTTTTATTTTGAATATGAGTTCTATAATTATATTGAAGGTGTTAAATAATAAAAGACTATTAGAATTATTAATCAAGAAAAAGTTTAACGTAAATGATAAAGACATTAAATTTGAAGAAGACAAAATAGTTTTTAAACCTAATTATAAAATTGGACAGATAAAAATCAAGGAAAAGTTAGAAGAAGCAGAGGGAGATTTCGAAATCATCAAGGTTACCTGGCCAAACTTGAATTGTCGGGAAGAAGAAGAGTTAACCAATCTGCTGAAGAAGAGAAAATTAAACTTACAGTAGTTTGACTCTTTTTTTTTCTTTCAAATTTCATGGTATGTAAATTAATTTATTTCTCAGTGTTATTCAAAATTTTATGAAATAATATTATGATATCATTAAGTAAACTTACTGTTAGATATATTAGTTTTTTCTTTTGGCAAAATTATGAAATCTTAAGCTATCTTGAAAATGTATGTCAAATTATTGCTGAGGAACACGTATGGATTCATGTTTATAGTAAAGCTATTTTTGATGGTGATAGCAGTGATTGTAGACTTTTTAATGATTTCTATAACAATACTCTAAAAGGTGAAGAAAATCAATTTAAAAATAAACTCAAATCAATTTTAGAGTCAATATTTATTCCTGAAAGCTTAAAATTTAAAATTTTGATTGAACTGAATGAACAATTTAAAAAATTTGCGGAATATTTATTTATAAATGTAACAAAGTCTGCAAAGTATTGTAAATTAAATTCAAAATGTAAGCATCATGAAGATCTTCATGAAGTGTGTCAAAAGATTTGTTACCTTATAAATTCTGATTATGAAAATTTTTCAATTTTTTTTTATGAAGAAATAGGTTTAGAGTTCTTGGACTATTGATTTTTACCTGATCGCTTTTAAATATTTTTTTTTTCATTACTTTCATTTGCAATTTTTGAAAAAACGATGGATACATTAGAAAAACTTGCATTAAGACAAAGTTTATTTAACTTTTTCAATTTTCACGCTGATGAAATTATAAATTATATCGAAAAAGAGACTTTCGAATCTTCCGTCAATTTTTTTTATTTTTACATTAAACCACGCGTGAAAAAATTAAATCTACCACCATTATTTTTTCATCATTTTCTCCATTGTTTTGAAGATTTAATATATTTGATTAAATGTCGTGGATATTCATGTTACCTAGATCGTCCTTGTAAATGTAATGAAACCCCAGAAAAGAATGATGATGACGATTGTTACCATAAACAACTTAGACAAGTTTTCTTACATAGCATCAAGGATGTATTAACAAGATTTGATTTATTTCAAGAGTTATGTCATGAGGAAATAACTAGCAATAGATATAGACGAATCTATTATGAGGCTTGGAAAAAATCCATTTGGGAAATATTGTTTGATTAATATATAAATTTTTTTAAAAAATTGACACATAGATGTAAACTTGTTTTTTTTTTTTAAATTTCAAATATTAATTTCTTTATAATTTTATCTCTTCTCAAGGTGTGAAATGGATATTCCCAAAATAAGAATAGCGTTCTGTACAATATGTAATGAACATTATAGTTTTACAAGTGATGCTCAAAGGAAGGAACATTTTAACTCTGTACGGCATCAAAGAAACATTTTCAACAGCTACCCTGACAATGTTACATTACTAGAGTCTGCCTTTTCAAATAACATTAGAACATATTTTGTCAAAAATGTTATTTACAAAGACACAAATCAATTTCTTCAAGAGTTTGTGAAAGACAAAATAATGGAGTTGAAGGATGAGATTTTGAGAAATTATCAAAGTTTTAAATTTTCGGCTCGATTATTTGTTTTTTTCAAACAAATCACCAAAAAAGACGAAATTAAACTTGCTTCGTTCAAAACAAAAAACCTAATAGTGTGTGAAAGTGTAGACTTTCATAATGTATGGCAGGAGGCTGTACAGAGTTTACTGTCGGAAATGCTTGATTTCGAATTGAAAGGAAGCGGTTGGACAATGGAATCCATCGGAGGAGTTCAGCTTTCTTTCCTCAAATACCAACCAATTCGCTGTGGAACCTTTATTGAGACTCCGGATTTTCTTCAGAAAAAACGACAAACTGTATTTAATGTCAAAATCAACGACAACTATTGCTTTAAATATTCAATGTTGGTAAAGTTTATTTCCGATTGGAAAAAACGTAGATATAAGGAAAACTATAGAGATCTTGACAGTAAATACAATTGGTCGGGATTATCGTGGCCAGTTAAAATTGACGAGCTCGATATTTTCGAAGGTAACAATCCGGGTGTAGCAGTAAATGTTTACGTAGTCGATAGAAACAAAGTGATCCAACCGTTTCGCATTTCCAGAGTTGATAATGTCCACAATTCGAATGATTTACTTTTGCTTAGAAATGGTGACGTTTCACACTTTACATATATAAATAATTTCAATGAATTAATGCGTCATACGCTACCGGCAACATTGGAAAATAAAAGTCGAATTAAATTTTTTGTCTGCAAAATCTGTCTATCCATTTTTCTCATTGAAAAACATTTTCATGAGCATCAATGTGATGGACAGCAAATCGCGGATAGATTACCTTTCACTCTCGACAGTGTTCCATCATTTCTACGGAGAAGTAAACATTTGCATACCTTTGAGCATGGACTTGATAGTTTTAAGAAATGTATTCAGCTCGCTATTGAAAATGTTCAAACTTTAAATTTTGACGGTATACTTGCTAATACAAGTTTAAAGCAAGTAACTTGTTTTGAAAAAAATAATTCCTTCATGTCCATCAATGTTCTTGGTGCTGAAGAAGAAGAAAAGAAAAAGAATGTTTTCATTCTGAAAGTTTGCAAAGAGGAGAAGCCAATCCATGTTGATTTAATATTAACATGTGATGAAAAAGGCTTGCATCATTATTCCCTCATAAAAAATTTCAACGGTTTTATAACCAGATTTCACTATAAAGAAAAAAAAAAAAACTATGTAACCCGGTTTTTCTGTAAAATGTGTTTTACCGCATTCGGAAATGAGGCGAGATTGGTGGAGCATAGAAATCTATGCGGTAAACAAACTCCTTGTGTTGCCATTATGCCGGAACCGGGTAAAAACATTTTAAAGTTTGAACATTTTCAGTTTGAACAAAAAATTCCTTTTATTATTTACACAGATTTCGAGTGCATTTTGAAAAAAGTTAGCTCATGTGAACCCTCATCAATTGATTCATACACTTTGACCACCCAACAACATATTCCTTTTTCTTTTTCCTACTATGTGATTGGACCCAATACAAACAAGTTGGTTACATACACGGCTAAAGATGAAAATGAGGATGTTGTTGAAATATTTTTCAAGATGTTGATTGAAGATGTGAAAAAAATTGATGAGTTTTACAAAGAGCAAGTTCCACTCAACCTTTCACCCGATGATTGGCGACGTTTCAATGAAACCACCGAGTGTGAACATTGCAAAAGACCTTTTTCAGATACATTGAAGAAAGTAAGGGACCATTACCACTATGGTGATGGAAGACTTCGAAAGGTCCTTTGCAATAAATGCAACTTGAAATTTAGAAACGAAAAATTTGTTCCTGTCGTAGCACACAACTTCTCAGGCTACGACAGTCATTTAATCATAAATGGTTTGAATTATGACGGTCAAAAAATCGATATAATTCCAAATTCAATGGAAAAATATGTTTCCTTTTCAAAAAAAGTTAGCGACAATCTCAGTGTTCGATTCATTGATTCATTTCGGTTTTTGTCGAGCAGTCTTGACAAATTGAGTAAAACACTACCCAAAGAAAAATTCATACACACAAGGAAACATATTCAGTCCGATATTGATTTCGAATTATTGACTAGGAAAGGAATTTTTTGTTACGAATATCTCGATAGTTATAGTAAACTGTTAGATAATAAGCTGCCGCCTCTTGATGAATTTTATTCCTCTCTAACAAATAGTTCGGTAACTCAGGAAGATTATGATCATGCTCAGAAAGTATGGACACATTTCAAGTGTTTAAACTTGAAAGAATATTCGGAAATTTATCTGAAAACTGACGTTCTCCTGTTGGCAGATATTTTCGAATCATTCCGAACTCTGTCCCTCGATATATACAGCTTAGATCCTGTGTGGTACTACTCCCTGCCTGGTCTTACAATGGACGCAATGCTTAAGAAAACAGAAGTTGAAATAGAACTTTTGTTGGACTATGACATGTACCTGTTTTTTGAACAAGCGGTTAGGGGTGGTATTTGCCAATGTATTCAAAAGTACGCCGAGGCAAACAATAAATATATGGGAAGCGATTTCATTTCAACTGAGAAATCCTCCTATCTCACCTATTTAGATGCCAATAACCTCTATGGCTACAGCATGATTCAGAAACTTCCTTTGAAAGATTTCAAGTGGTTGAGTCCACAAGAAATTGATAACATTACCGTTCTAGATCTTACTCCACACAAAATGATGTAGGTTATTATTTCGAGGTAGATGTGGAATATACCAAGGAATTGCACGATCTACACTCGAATTTACCTTTCCTCTGTGAGAGTAAGAAATCTCCATCGTCCAATGCTCACAAACTGCTCACCACTTTGGAGAATAAAAATAATTACGTTGTTCATTATTTAACCCTGAAACAGGCTCTTGAGCATGGCCTGAAACTTGTAAAAATTCATAGAGGAATAAAATTCACTCAAAGCAACTATTTAGCTCCGTACATTAATCTGAATACAGAGCATCGAAAAAATGCAACCAATGATTTCGCCAAAGATTTCTTCAAATTGGCCAACAACGCCCTCTACGGGAAATTAATCGAAGGTGTGCGTAAAAGGATTAATGTACGGTTAGAAACAGAATGGAGGCTATCCAGAAAACGTATTTCAAGTCCATTTTTCGAAGATTTTAAAATATTGAAAGAAAATCTCGTTCTCTTTACAATGAAGAAGACGCAAATCCGATTTAACAAAGCAATCTTTGCAGGGGTTTGCGTCCTCGACCTCAGTAAGACCTTGATGTACCAATTTCATTACGATATTGTACAACCCAAATTCAATCCTGAGAATGTAAGGTTACTCTACATGGACACTGATTCATTTTTTTATCAAATTTTTACAAACGATTTATACGAGGACTTTTCGAGCCTTTCCGAACATTTAGATACAAGTGCATACCCGGCGAATCACCGATTATTTTCAATTCAAAATAAAAAGGTACTCGGAAAGTTCAAAGATGAATTGGATGGTAAAATTTTGAAAAAATTTGTGGGCATTGCGAGTAAACTTTATTCGTATCAAGTTCACGAGGGAAAAGTTGTAAAGAAGGCTAAGGGTGTTAAGAAACATGTCACAGAGCGTGAAATTAAGTTTGAAGATTTTGAAAGGTGTATGCGTGAAAACATACAACTTTACAAATCTTTTCACAACATAGTTTCAAAAAATCACTGTCTATCAACGATTAAGCAGAACAAACTTGTTCTGAATAATTATGATGATAAACGTGTTCTGATGACTGATAAAATTAACACCCTACCGTTTGGTCACTATAGCCTCCAGAACGAGTCTTCAGAAATGGATTTGGAATAAATGTATATTATTTTTTTTTACTTTGATTTAAGTTAAGTATAAAAACAATGTTCCCATGTATTTTCATATCTATTACTAGTTTATCACTCCAACAAGTGACATCAAATATATCGCTAAAGTAATTTTATTCTTTTTAAATAAATATGGAAAATACATTTATCGCTGACATTCAGTTTTTTCGTGGCAATGAAAAAGAAGTTATTGTGAAGAGTTTTTCATTCAGTAAACTTTTTGATAATGACTTTGTGCAACATTTTGTGTTCAAACCACCCTATGAATTTACCAAGTTAAATTTACTCCGTAGACGAGAAGCTGCTAATGTTACGCTAAATTATCATCATTTGAATTGGGATGATGGTTTCATTGATTATGATCAAGCAGTGAATATTATTCGATCATCTTTGTGTAACGCAACCGAAGTCATTGTCAAGGGTCTAGAAAAAGAAAAATATTTGAATTCTATTTTGTCCAGAAAATTATGCTACAACATTGAAAATTTAGATTGTCCCAACTTGAAATTATTGAAAGTTAACTTGTCTCTGCAAAACCCTCTTCCTCCAGTATCAAGTATAAATGTAATCGCCATGAAACATTGGTTCAGTGAATTATTGAAAAATACATTAACCTTGTCCAATGAAGCGATTGGAAAATTTCAAGAATATGGTTTCTTCTTGTTGAGACCGAGAGATTTATACTTTTTACCTGTAAATTTTTTCATTTACGCTCTTGGTCAAGATACTTTGGAAAATAATTCCTACCGACTAGCGCCTCATATTGTACAGAACCCTTATTTTAAGAAATATATTTGTAATGATAGTGGATACGACACTGTAAATTAATGTTTTCTCTCTTATTTGTTTTTTTCCATACCCAGTTATAAATGTATATTTTCTGATTTCTCATGCCTATTTCTATTATGTTTAGATAAATAAATAAAAACATGTATTTTATCACTCAAACTTTTTTGTACATATATGTGTATTTTCATAATAATAACAATATAGAAAAATTTAAAATTAAGTTACAATTAACTACATATAATATTTCTGTTTTCATTTTCATTTTTTTCTCCTCCTAATTCTGCAGTAGAAGAGAGGTGGTGGGAATCCATTGATTTTCCTCTGGACCAAAGCCTAAATATTTTACCAAAACCTTATTGCCTTTACGTTGGAGAACCTTTTCTACAAGATATACATCTGGGTATGAGGTTTTGAGTAGCTCTTGTTCGTAGAAACCACCAGATATTGGTTTCCCATGTAAATCTTCTAGGTGATATACCCTGGGAAAAGTACTGCTCACCTTGACCACTCTAAATACCTCATAACTCCAGTTGGCTTCGTAACCTTTTTGAAACAAATGTTTCACTTTGGAAATACGTACAAGATCACCTAGTTTAAATTTACTAGTCTTACTATTGGCTATAACTTGTTTGGGTTTATTCAAACGTAAAGCTATGAGACTCTGATTTTTCACGTTCACATCTTGAGGGGCCATTCCAATAGAACGATGCTTGGTGGCATTGTAGGTAGACACAAGAGTTGGCAAAATGTCCAACCATCTGTACGAGCCAAGGTAATTGAATTCAATCCACATTTTGCTTTTCAACGTTCGATTAAAACGCTCTACAATGGCAGCTTTCATGGGGGAAAATGTAGCGTAGTGATTAATGTTGTATTTTTGCATTAGTTCACGGAATGGACGACCAAAAAATTCTTTGCCAGCATCCGTTTGCAAGTGGGTTGGGATCATAGCGGGTTTAAGCTTTTCTAGAACATACTTTTCCATCTGTTTGGCAACTTCAGCACTTGTTTTGTTTTTCAATGGTGCACAAAAAGAAACCTTGGAGAAACAGTTGATACAGGTAAGTATGTATTTATATCCATTATTTTCTTTAGCATAAGGAATCATTTCCACCAAATCAGCTTGATAAAGATCATGAATATTTCGAAGTAGAGTTCTCCGGTGGGGAAACAATTTTCTAGCCGGACGATGTAACTCCAAAACCAAATCACGTTTTGACATTATACTACTGGAGTGGGAAGAATAGACGCTTTTTCTTCAACTTCACCAATGGGTTTTTTCGGTGTTTTTGATTTTACAAGAGGCTCCAATTTCTCATACAAGAGAGGTTCAAAAATGAGATTTTTAATTTTCAAACCTATACCACTGTCCAACTCTTCAACTATATTCAACTTGATGTAGTTTTCAATTGTCTCATTCGAGATCTTAATTTGTTCTTTTATAGAGGTTATTTCCACATTCATTTTCTCCATTATTTCGTTGCGAAGTTGAGTTATAACTTTTTCTAAAATGTCATCCGTGATTTCACCGCCTTCACTCCAACATGAAAGAAATGCTGACAGTATTTTCTCAGTATTGATTCTAGTAAGTAAATTATTTCGCAACTGTTGTAAAAATTTCTTTTTATTCAACTCTTGAAGAAGGAAATTATTGAAATTCTCAGTAAACATAGTCGATAGTTCACTTCGAATTTTTGCTTTCTCTTCATCAACTTTTGTTTTAAATTCTGTTTCATGAACTGACAGCGATGATTTAATCATTTTAGTCACTTCAGTTTTCAAACTTTTTTCTTTTGCACTAACAATATCCTTGAAATCAGACTCATGACTTTTTCTATAGTTGTAAAATGTTGTTGCGTATAGAGCTTTTTTGTCTAAAGTATTCAGATCTTTTCTCAATGCGTCAGTCAAACTATGAAATTGCTTATAATGTGCATTTACTGTATTTTTTAGTTCCAAAAGAGGCGTAAACTTATTATCCAACTCCAGTATCCGTTTCGAAAGATCTTCTTTCACCTTGGCAAGGTCCACATTGATCTTCTGTTCTTTTACTCCAGCCTCAACAATGTAGTCATCAAATGTTTTTTTCAATGTAAATGTTGATTGAAAAATCTCATTATCCTGTTTTCTGTCTTGTTTCACTTCGTCTAATGCTGATTTCACGTCATTCACATTTTTATCATTGATTGTTTTGTATTCGGAAAAGGTTTTCTGTTTCAAATAAGTTTTACTTGCCACATCTATTGGTAGAAAATTATTCTTACTGACGTAAAGTGATAAATTGTCAAATGTTTTTCTTTCAACAAAGTAAGATATCAACTTCTGAACATGTGATTGACGAGGAAATTCTCTCATAAATTTCTTTACTTCCTTCTCAGTTTGACTTTCAATTTCATTTTTGGATTTTTTTTTCTCTTCAGGTTGTTGTTGTTCTTGAATGTTATGTCTTTTTAATGCTCGTCTTATGACATGATGGAGCTCACTCTCACCAAAATAGTTTACCGGATGATTCTTCATAACTAATTGTTTGATTCTGCATACAAACTATTTATATCCTCTCCTTGTGGGCACTTTGTAGGGGACACTTCTTTTGACGTTACTACTACTTGTTGTTGCTGTTGTAGTTTGAGGTTGCAAAACTCTCTCCTGCTCCAAGTTACTACTTGTTGTTGCTGTTGTAGTTTGAGGTTGTAAAACTCTCTCCTGCTCCAAGTTTGGCATTTCGAATAAAAATTCTTCCAAAACATTTCCTCCATTATCGACTGGTACAAAGTTATAGGTTGCTTCATTGACGGTATTTAGATCATTATTAGTTGGGATGGTGGGTTTTTTTTTTCTTACCAATATAAGGTTTCTGGAAGAGCGGACGGATATCGATTCCATGGTGGGTTAGCCAATACATCAAATGAATTGGTATGTCTTGTTTTTGACATTGGCATCCATCAATTTTACAAACCATTATAGATATAAAAAAACGAACTAAAATTCGCGAACCGCACTTGAGGTCACTAACTTTTCAACTGATTTCCAAGCTCAGACATTCAAAGTCACCTTGGATTTTCTTATCTTATCTGTTGTAACGGTTAATCATATAATACCGGGTGGATTAACACTATAAATACTGGTGAAACAAACCGACTAGGCCTTAAAACATGTTTCAACATGAGAATAGTAATGTTGCTACCCAGTTACTGCTGGCAGCTCGTGAGTACGGAATGTACTTGATCAGGAGATGTTTGATTTTTCAAAATGTTTCTTTCCTGGATCAGTATGATGTGCACAGTTGTGAATCAAAAGCAAGACATTTAAAGTTAACTTACGATGATTGTACTGAAATTTCATCATCCAATGTATTCAATTGCACAGAGTACTTGATGGGTAATAATTATTCCATTAATTTCCTGTCTGCCTTGGAAACATTATGTACAACCATTGAAAATAACTCAAAAGAAGAAGAAAGAAATTGGTTCATTCCAACTATAATCATCATATTATTGATGAGTGTTATTCTCCTTTTCATCATAATAAAAAGTAAAGTTATATGCAAAAAAGAATAAATAAATTACGTCTAGCATCACCCTGTATATGTTTACTAGTCAAAAGAGAATCGTTGATATGGCGTGATCACTGGCTGAGGTCATGGGTCAAATTTGATAGCAACTGCTGGTTTGCATGTTAACAATAGATAAGAAGAATTGAGTTGCAATGTTAGAACTGATAAAGACCTTTAGTTAGCTTTTCTAGCTATGAATAAATTAGCATTTGACGAAATAATATTATGCCGACAGTTCACAGGTCTATGGTTCGAATCCCAAAAATGTCGGAGGTTTTTTTTGTTGTTGTACAAATAATATCGCTTCAACTTGGACACTGAATTGAACACACACTTGGTCTTTGTAATTTAATGTCAATCGCTAAGGCTGCAAATCCACAGGTCTATGGTTCGAATCCCAAATATAACAATGAAATATCAGTTCTCAGAGTCTACAGGTCAACACTTCGATTCCCACTATTGCGTAAATTCAACAAAACACATAAACTGCCCTAGGGGGGGCTGAAATTAAGCTGGGGGGGTGGAAGTGGTACCAAAAGATGCCGGTCGTCGAGGCGGTTCCAAAAATATATATTTCAGCAAACCAACTTCAGCCGTTTGGATTTTACAGCCATTAGTTGTTATTGCATGAGACCCATGTTTTATACTCTACTGGTAGGTATTTTATTGTATTTCATAAATTAATTTTTGAAATCCTGTTGGAATCAGTTTCAGAGCAATGCTGGTTTGGAATATCCAATGTGTCAAAAGTTTGGGTAACACCTCTCATGCCCAAATTAGAAAGATGTTCCAGGGTCCTACATAAACATCAAAATTACCTATTTTACAACTTATTCTTTCAAGCAGAAATTCAGACATAAGGAATTAAGCATAAACTAAGTGGCGAAATTCAAGATGTGTCGATGTACTTTCGGATGGAATGGACCCAGAACTGAGAAAATGGGAATTGATAAAAAAAAAAAAATAAATGAAAACTTGACTGCAAAGAAGATAGCACTACTTTAAACGAGGGAAACTTTTTAAATAGGAATCGTGGAACTTGCCCCTCAAGGGTCTCTATTCGCCTAATTGACCTAGCATACGAAACTCTTGACCCTGAAGCAAAGTTATGAAGATACAGAGGCTCTTGATGATGGCTTAGTCTTTCTCACCGGCAAAAGAAAGCCATCGCTTTACTTTTGACGAGGCTTCAGCATCAGCAAGATACTTGCATGTGCAATGCAATCTGCATGTTGGTTGCATAAATGCCTCTTGTCTTAAGCCCAAGCCCCGTTGCATAGTTTCTAATTAAAAGATTTAATCATGAACTGCAGAAACAATTCTTTACACAATCAAATAGCTAAAGGACGATCATCACGATCAAATCAGTCCATTAGTGAGAAGAAAATCAATAACCAAGTATTTTGAGTCGGCATTGTCTCAGACTCTTCCTCATGGATGAGGTTGGTTGGTTCTGGTACTTTTTCTTTCAAATTTTACGACTAGTGACCGTTCTTAACGCCTACCCTATGAAGGGCGCCACCGTTTTGTCTAATTGTCTTTTGGCTTGACAATTTTTGACATTATCGGAAATGTATCTTTAGGTAGTATTAAATTATTATTTTGTCTGCATATACCTACTGGGTGGCTGGCTTTCTGGCTGGGGGACTATAAACTGGGAGTAGACCAGCATTGGCTTGATTCTGGGGGCCCTTATCAATTATTAGCCTCCTTGTAAAGACAGTGGTAGAAGTGCTGAGTCATTCCTCCACTGTCTGGCTACCATCGTTCACGATGACGCCACCCTATGATGATGATATACAAACTCTCAATTATCCATATTTTGTCTTCTTAGTTTTTGGTCATTTCGTAGTCATAAAACAAAAGCTTCTAGTTCGGTTACCATCCGCGGATATAGGGGGGGGCACGGGGGGCACGTGCCCCCCCAGATTTTTGCGGTAAGTGGTGTTTCTCAAATTTTAATTATATGTAATCCCGTAAAAAAAAATCTCAATGAGTTAGGGGGGAACGGGACCTAAAATAATTACCAATTCTAAGACTAATCCTGTAAAAAAAAAAGATCTCAATGAGTTAGGGGGGTACGAGCCCCAAAATAATTCCCAATTCTAAGACTAATCCCGTATAAAAATATCTCAATAAGTTAGGGGGGCACGGGCCCCAAAATAATTCCCAATTCTAAGAATAATCCCGTTGAAAAAAAATCTCAATAAGTTAGGGGGGCACGGGATCAAAATAATTCCCAATTCTAAGACTAATCCCGTAAAAAAAAATCTCAATAAGTTAGGGGTGCACGGGACCCAAAATAATGCACAATTCTAAGACCAATAAGAAATAACGAAATAATAAAGTTGTCAAATCCACACAGATTGTCCGAGAAACCTGAAATTTTACCTATAGGTCCATTTGGATCAGGGAATATATCTCTAGGGTTCAGCTAAACGGGGTAAGTACAAAAAATGGATGGGTGACACAAAAAAATCACATTTTTCGACCAAAATGACATTTTTTTTTTCTCTCAAAATTTGTCGTGACGGCGCCGGCGGCGGCGTATCAACTCAAAAATAGAAAGTTTTAAGCAAGGCTTCAAGTTTTCATTTAAGATATCAATCTCGAAATTCTGATGACCCGTTCTTGAGCTACGTTGAGTAAGGACATAATTATAATGGATCGGTAAACAAAAAGTAGGTACATATTTACGTTTTTTGACCTGGCTGACATTTTTTCTCGAAATATGTCGTGACGAACCATCAACTCAGAGCGAGATGGTTTTTGCAAGGGTTGTAGTCTTCATTTGACATATTTATCACGATATTCTGATGAGCCATTCTTGAGCTCCATTAAGGACAAGAAATGGATGAGTGACACGAAAAATAGTGACATTTGTGTGTGTGTGGTGGTGGTGTTGTGTGAGTGTGTGTGTTTGTGGTGTGTTTGGTTTGTGTGTGTGTGGTGGGTGCGTGGTGTGTGTGTGTGTGGTGGTGTGTGTGTGGGTGGTGTGTTGTGTGTGTGTGGTGTGTTGTGTGTGTGTGGTGTGTTGTGTGTGTGTGGTGTGTTGTGTGTGTGTGGTGTGTTGTGTGTGTGTGGTGTGGTGTGGTGTGGTGTGTGTGTGTGTGTGTGTGTGTGTGTGTGTGTGTGTGTGTGTGTGTGTGTGTGTGTGTGATAGGCTTGCGAAGCGGCGGGTGCAACCCGCTAGTTAGGTATACTCGTATTGTGCGATTGTGCCCCCCCCAGTACAAGAGGGCTATATCCGCGCATGTCGGTTACAGATTCTAATATTCATTTCTAAAGGGACGAACAGCATTTAAAGTTTATAGAGAAGTGAGAGAGAGATCCCTGTGTGTTTCCCTCCTTGTGATGTCTCTCTCTCTTTCTCTTATCTCTTTTTCATTGTCATGAACCCGTTGCAGTGGTGGGGCTGGTAATTGATTCTTTTATTTTTTCACCTCAAGAATATGTAATTTGACGCATTTTGTAAAATAGTTATTAGGTTATCCAACTCATAACTATTTTACAAATTTTACTATTTTGTATTTACTATTTTACCTACTATGTATTTTGTAAAATATGTTATACATTTTAAGGTTCGTAATTTGAATGTCTTTGTCTGCTTCGAACTGTTAGGGCCAAATTATAAAATAAGATTACAACAAAGATAAGGGTAGACTGTCCGTCAAGTCAGACTCTCCTCCATATTTACACTTTAGTGCAACTTGAGGGACGATCTGCCCTTATCTTTGTTAGGACGGTCTACGACTCTACGTCTACCATTAACTTTGTGGTGATCTTATTTTATTATCTCCATATCTTTACTAGACTCATTGCAGCACTTGACCGAGACATGGTCGTAGATAACTACTTGGTGAAGGAAAATTATTTGGTAGTTGCCCATACCTAAGTCAATAATCAGCACAAGGTTGACCTGGAGGGCATAGGAGCTATCGAAAATTTAACAACTCTCCAACACACTCCAATGAATCCTGCACTGGAGCTCACAGCCACAACACTCCAAAACACCCCAATGAATCCTGCTCTATAGCTCGTAGCCACAACACTCCAAAACACCCCATTGAATCCTGCACTGGAGCTCACAGCCGAATTTAAACAAGAGCTCACCTTGTATATTTACTCTGTCAGTTCTGAGCTATAAACTATCTACACTGGATATGACTGTCAGATGATGCATCACCTGTGTGAATATAATTGCGTAACGGAGGATTCTATTGGCTGAGTCTGAATCATTTCCAGCCAATGGGCTGGCTTGTTGGAGCAGCTATCCCGCTGCTTAGATGGGCTCGGTGAGATAAGTATCGTTGGGATCTTGATGCTGGTTATAAAGTTTATAGCGGGTATCCGATTTCATTGTTGTACAACTTCTCAATGACGCAATGGAGTAAGGATCTTGGATCTAAAGTGTATGAGTCCTCTCTCATTGTTGTACAAAGTTTCAATGGCGTAAGAGGCATGGATATAAAGTTTATAGTGTAGGTATCTCATTTTTGTGAGAAGTATCAATGGCGTAAGAATCTTGACATTCTTGTGATTCTTGGCCATTGATTTTATACCGGATATTAGAATTTCATTGTTTCACAAAGAACTAATGGGAATTATCTTGTTGGTATAGGACCAAATAGACTTGATGCTTCTTTTGCCATGTTTTTTGTAGAGAGTATGGATTTTTCTAATTTTCATTTCCTCTGAGAGATCACGAAGTGTGTGATTGAAAGATTAAGATGCGGTTCTCCGATTTTAAAATCATAAGCCAAAAATGTATTACCCTCATGTCCCTACTAATGTTTAAAAAAGGTATAGACCTTTTCCTCCGACCTACAAAAAAGAAAAAGAAACATTTTCTTTACCCTGGAGTCCTGGGTGTTTCTTAATTTCAGCGAACTTATAAGAACTGATGATATGCCATCCATAGATGCTGGCTCATCAGGTTTATTTACTAATTTTTTTCATAATTATTATAGGTTGTAAAGTTTAACATCACAAAGATTCGAACCTGGGTCACCCATCCAGTCAGACCAGAAGTCTGAAACACAAAATTGTGAAGAAACAATTATATTTGTTCCAAAAATATGTTATATGGAATTTTTTCTTTGTTTTAATTTCTGAGCAGTGCCTCAATTTTTTTTTATTTAATCATGCTTCTAAAGTGATTGAAAGTTGCTTCTGATCTACAAAATTGTGAACAACAGTATAGGTACATTCTTTTTTTTTTCTTAAATAAGCCAGCTACCTACATGGATTTTTTTATATCTAGGCCGGTACATTTTCTTTGTTTCATTATTCTGACAAAGTTCATAAAATTTGCTCCTGCTCTCTTTAATTTTCAATTATTAACAATGTGTTTGAAACAGTTTTTCAAGGCCGTCAGGGAGACCCAAAACCCACCGCCACCACCCCCCAAAATTTTACAAACCCACCAATTGATCAAAAAAATGTACATTAAATGTACAAAAACGTGAAGATGTAGACGCGAAATTTGTTCTTTTTTTAGTGTTTAGTCAAAATTTATCGTGTTTATTTCCATAGGTTATGGAAAATTTATAATGATGTAAAAGTTTTACACATGGATGTAGAACAAAATCGGAAGGAATTGAAAAACAGTAATGGAATGGCCGAAGACGAAAATCAATAAAAGAAAAGAGAAAATTATGTGTGAACCAATGGAAAAATGGAAAACTCTTGGGCTGCAAGATTGGAAGGATCATATCTAGTTTAGTAGATGACATCTACCATGATACCATCATGTTACTAGAACTGGCTTACATGGAAACACCAGTAATGATTGTGTTGGAAAATTTAATTATAATAGTTCTACACCATTTAATTTTCATGGTGAAAACACTGCGAAATGTGTTGCTCTGATTTTTATTTTCTGATAGGTTAGCTATGTACTTATCGGTGCTTACTATACTTGCGTAAAGTCTGCGATGTACAGCAATGCCTCGAGTGTAGAGAAGTGTTAGGAAAAATAAATATAAGGCCATGCTTCCTTATGGAACTAGTTTACAGCCGTTCAAAGAAGAAATGCTTCTTGCTGCTTGCATCCTCGGTTCCCTTCCAGAAGGACGGTCCCTAGGAGAAGTATTTTATATTTAAAAGTAAACATGAAGTAAAAAAAAAAAAAAAAATAGTTCACAGCCGTAGACACCATCATGATTTGAATAAGAGTATATATTTTTAGCGAATATCTCTGGAATTTCGATGAGGCTTTCAATAAATTTCAGTGTGGTGATGTTGCGAAAGCATCAGCTTTCATACTTTGATGTGTTAGCGTTAGCATTATTACGAGATATAAGTAACTTGGATACTTTTGAGTGTGGTGTATGATATTATTATTATTATTATTATTTCATACTTTATCGGTAAACTGCATGATATATATTCTGCAACACAGGACATGAAAAAATAAATAAATAACAAAAAACAAAATAGAATATGTAGTGAACCAAGGGGCGAGGTTAAAGGCTGTGGCTTTCTCTTCCACTGAACCCCATTGAAGTATATAAGATAGCATATTTATGTAAGTTAGATATATAGGTTTTGAATAATAAGCTTGATGCTTTTAGCATGAACCCTGCATTAGTGAGACATTCTACGGATGATGTTGTGTTCACAGTCTCAATAGCACAACTAAGACTTTGAACAGCATATCAAACATAATATATGTAGAACTTGAAAGTTTCGCGTCCATTTTCCTAATATTATCTATCAGTCACTTTATTAGTCACTGGGATTTCCCACGTTAGTAAGCCCGGACTGGTTGGACTTGGACGTACTAAAAATTCTTTCCTCATTTATTTTCTTCTTGATAAAAACAAAAAAAAAATCATTCGAGTTCCTATTTTCTCAATGAAAATATAAGTTTATATGAGACTATATTGTCAGGCTGGGGGGGACTATAAACTTGGAGTAGACCAGTATTGGCTTGGTTCTGGGGGCCCTTGTCAATGATTAAACTCCTTGTAAAGGCAGTGGTAGAAGTGCTGAGTCATTCCTCCACTGTCTGGCTACCATCGTTCACGATGACGACACCCTATGATGATAATGATTCAATTTTTCTTTTCGAAATGTACTTTTTCCCACTGAAGTAGTATCATTGTAAGCTTTTCAACTGGAATTCGGCCTCTTCGATTCTAATAAATAATACCTTTTATCGCCTTATTTACACGTGTACTGTCCGATTACAACTAATACCTAAGTCTTATTATTATTCCAGTGAAACCCCAAGACTTATTATGTGGCCAAAATCCCAAATGGTAGAATAACTTGTCATGCCCTAGTTCGGTTTCAAACCCGCGACATCTGGATTTCCAGACCGAACCCTTAACCACTAGGATACTGGGACTGACATGATAGCATAATATGTGACTATTACATAAATTGTGCTATTGCCAGCTAGATAGGCCTACTCAGAACAGTCAATGGTAAGCCGATAGCGATTGAAAATTAAAACAATGTTCATATTGTTCAGTGTTGTTAGCACCGGTTAGTTCAATGAACGGTGCATAGTAAAATTATCTGTTTAATTAATAGATAGGGTATTTATCTCTTGAGATAGGTATTTATCTCAATAGATAAAACGAATTAAAATCCAAATCGCCCTGCCATTGAAAACTTATCTGAAACTGCTAGACACAACGTGCAATGGAAAAGATAGTGAAATTTTAGGGACAGGAAAACACGCTGGTTTAAGATTATCACTTTTTGTCACATTAATAGGTGGCTGATTACTATACCTAAGTATTCGTAAGGAATAGAAAGTGGGTTATTGAAATTAGGTTGGCTAATCTAACTTTAACCATTTTTGGTTTTTTAATTGCCTTGTGCGAATAAAAAAGTGAATTGAAAACTTACCACGCTCCTTCTGACCGCAAAGAAGTGTCGAACAAACGGTAATTATTTCTTCAAGTAATTTATAACTCGGGAAATCCTAAATAGAAAATTAAGTAGAAAATTTTATTTACAAAAAAGTAAAAACTTTCGGGTCAAATTAACAGTTATAAAACTTGCAAGATTGTCTTCACTACTTACAAAGTCACAGGTTTCTTTTCTGTGTATAAAACAATTGAAATGTTGTAACAATGTAGTTGACAGAACTATATTTTAAAAAATACCTACCTATTACACATAATAAAATTCAGATTTTTTACTCGCCTCGGCACAGGCAGAAGGTTTATTTACCTAACATTCCCCTTGTTTATTTTGTACACGTCTTATCTCTCCACTTTTTCCAGTCGCTATATATGTTTCGGTTCTAGGTTGATCGCATTCTCGTTTTTTCAGCAGAGGGGAAATATAAAGGGGCGTGTCTCCAGGCAGCCCTGGTGCACCTGATAGCTGTCTAATTGTCTATTCCGTCCATGTGAACGAGGAGCCTAATCCCAGGTGTTGGGAACTGAAACCTGCGAGAAGTAGAAGAGGATCCGGGGTGCGACGAATGAAAGAGAGGAATGTGATGAGATAGAAAATGGGAATGTGATGAGATAGAGATGTGAATGTGATGAGATAGAGATGGGAATATGATGAGATAGAGATGGGAATGTGATGAGATAGAGATGGGAATGTGATGAGATAGAGATGGGAATGTGATGAGATAGAAATGGGAATGTGATGAGATAGAGATGGGAATGTGATGAGATAGAGATGGGAATGTGATGAGATAGAGATGGGAATGTGATGAGATAGAGATGGGAATGTGATGAGATAGAAATGGGAATGTGATGAGATAGAGATGGGAATGTGATGAGATAGAGATGGGAATGTGATGAGATAGAGATGGGAATGTGATGAGATAGAGATGGGAATGTGATGAGATTGAAATGTGATGAGATAGAGATGGGAATGTGATGAGAATGAAATGTGATGAATAGAGATGGGAATGTGATGAGATTGAAATGTGATGAGATAGAATGGAATGTGATGAGATAGAGATGGGAATGTCATGAGATTGAAATGTGATGAGATAGAGATGGGAATGTCATGAGATTGAAATGTGATGAGATAGAGATGGGAATGTGATGAGATAGAGATGGAATGTGATGAGATTGAAATGTGATGAGATAGGATGGAATGTGATGAGATGAAATGGATGAGATAGAGATGGAATGTGAGAATTGAAATTGATGAGATGAGATGGAATGTGATGATGAGATTGAAATGTGATGAGATAGAGATGGGAATGTGATGAGATGAAATGTGATGAGATAGAGATGGGAATGTGATGAGATTGAAATGTGATGAGATAGAGATGGAATGTGATGAGATTGAAATGTGATGAGATAGAGATGGGAATGTGATGAGATAGAATGGGAATGTGATGAGATAGAGATGGGAATGTGATGAGGATTGAAATGTGATGAGATAGAATGGGAATGTGATGAGATAGAGATGGAGAATGTGAGAGATAGAGATGGGAATGTGATGTGATAGAGATGGGAATGTGATGAGATAGAGATGGGAATGTGATGAGAGTAGAGATGGGAATGTGATGAGATAGAATGGGAATGTGATGAGATAGAGAGTGGGAATGTGATGAGATAGAAATTGGGAATTGATGATGAGATAGAGATGGGAATGTGATGAGATAGAGATGGGAATGTGATGAGAAGAGGTGGGAATGTGATGAGATAGAGATGGGAATGTGATGAGATAGAAATGGGAATGTGATGAGATAGAGATGGGAATGGTGATGAGAAGAGGTGGGAATGTGATGAGATAGAGATGGGAATGTGATGAGATAGAGATGGGAATGTGATGAGATAGAGATGGGAATGGAATGGAATGAGATAGGGAATGTGATGAGATAGAGATGGGAATGTGATGAGATAGAGATGGGAATGTGATGAGATAGAAAATGGAAATGTGATGAGATAGAGATGGGAATGTGATGAGATAGAGATGGGAATATGATGTGATAGAGATGGAAATGTGATGGATAGAAGATGGGAATGTGATGAGATAGAGATGGGAATGTGATGAGATAGAGATGGGAATGTGATGAGATAGAGATGGAAATGTGATGAGTAGAGATGGAATGTGATGAGATAGAGATGGGAATGTGATGAGATAGAGATGGGAATGTGATGAGATAGAGATGGGAATGGATGTGAGATAGAGATGGGAATGTGATGAGATAGAGGATGGGAATGTGATGGAGATTAGATAGGATGGGAATGTGATGAGATAGAAATGGGAATGTGATGAGATAGAGATGGGAATGTGATGAGATAGAGTGGGGAATGTGATGAGATAGAGATGGGAATGTGATGAGACAGAGGTGGGAATGTGATGAGATAGAAATGGGAATGTGATGAGATAGAGATGGGAATGTGATGAGATAGAGATGGGAATGTGATGAGATAGAGATGGGAATGTGATGAGATAGAAATGGGAATGTGATGAGATAGAGATGGGAATGTGATGAGATAGAGATGGGAATGTGATGAGATAGAGATGGGAATGTGATGAGATTGAAATGTGATGAGATAGAGATGGGAATGTGATGAGATTGAAATGTGATGAGATAGAGATGGGATGTGATGAGATTGAAATGTGATGAGATAGAGATGGGAATGTGATGAGATTGAAATGTGATGAGATAGAGATGGGAATGTGATGAGATTGAAATGTGATGAGATAGAGATGGGAATGTGATGAGATAGATATGGGAATGTGATGAGATAGAGATGGGAATGTGATGAGATTGAAATGTGATGAGATAGAGATGGGAATGTGATGAGATAGAGATGGGAATGTGATGAGATAGAGATGGGAATGTGATGTGATAGAGATGGGAATGTGATGAGATAGAGATGGGAATGTGATGAGATAGAGATGGGAATGTGATGAGATAGAAATGGGAATGTGTGAGATAGAGATGGGAATGTGATGAGATAGAAATGGGAATGTGATGAGATAGAGATGGGAATGTGATGAGATAGAGATGGGAATGTGATGAGACAGGGGTGGGAATGTGATGAGATAGAGATGGGAATGTGATGAGATAGAAATGGGAATGTGATGAGATAGAGATGGGAATGTGATGAGACAGAGGTGGGAATGTGATGAGATAGAGATGGGAATGTGATGAGATAGAGATGGGAATGTGATGAGATAGAGATGGGAATGTGATGAGATAGATATGGGAATGTGATGAGATAGAGATGGGAATGTGATGAGATAGAGATGGGAATGTGATGAGATAGAAAATGGAAATGTGATGAGATAGAGATGGGAATGTGATGAGATAGAGATGGGAATATGATGTGATAGAGATAGAAATGTGATGAGATAGAAATGGGAATGTGATGAGATAGAGATGGGAATGTGATGAGATAGAGATGGGAATGTGATGAGATAGAGATGGAAATGTGATGAGGTAGAGATGGAAATGTGATGAGATAGAGATGGGAATGTGATGAGATAGAGATGGGAATGTGATGAGATAGAGATGGGAATGTGATGTGATAGAGATGGGAATGTGATGAGATAGAGATGGGAATGTGATGAGATAGAGATGGGAATGTGATGAGATAGAAATGGGAATGTGATGAGATAGAGATGGGAATGTGATGAGATAGAGGTGGGAATGTGATGAGATAGAGATGGGAATGTGATGAGACAGAGGTGGGAATGTGATGAGATAGAAATGGGAATGTGATGAGATAGAGATGGGAATGTGATGAGATAGAGATGGGAATGTGATGAGATAGAGATGGGAATGTGATGAGATAGAAATGGGAATGTGATGAGATAGAGATGGGAATGTGATGAGATAGAGATGGGAATGTGATGAGATAGAGATGGGAATGTGATGAGATAGTGATGGGAATGTGATGAGATAGAGGTAGGAATGTAATGAGATAGAGATGGGAATGTGATGAGATAGTGATGGGAATGTGATGAGATAGAGGTAGGAATGTGATGAGATAGAGATGGGAATGTGATGAGATAGTGATGGGAATGTGATGAGATAGAGGTAGGAATGTGATGAGATAGAGATGAGAATGTGATGAGATAGAGATGGGAATGTGATGAGATAGAGATGGGAATGTGATGAGATAGAGATGCAAATGTGATGAGATAGAGATGGGAATGTGATGAGATAGAGATCGGAATGTGATGAGATAGAGATGAGAATGTGATGAGATATGATTTGGGAATGTGATGAGATAGAGATGGGAATGTGATGAGATAATAATAATAATAATATCGCCTCATTTATACTGCCCGATTAAGACTATTAAGTCCCATTATTCCACAGCAGTAAGCCCAAGACTAAACGCCCTCCATAAGGAGGAGGCCCATGCTCCGTAAGGGGTGCCGAAGGGATTACTATATTATTATAAGCCCAAGACGTATTTTTATGTGGTAAAAATCCCAAATGGGAGGATAACAAATTATGTCCCGGTTGGGTTTCGAACCCTCGACCTCTGGATTACCAGACCGCCGCCTTTACCACTGAGCTACCGGGACAGTGAGACAGGACAGCTACCGGGAGATAGAAATGGGAAAGTGTGAGTAGAGCATCTTTTCAACTGCCTATTTTGGGCTAGAAGCCAGCATGAGAATCTCGACTTAACCATTAATGTCCGTGCTTGGGATGGGAACCACCGACCTCCAGGGTACAGTCCGCTGTTGAGCACTGCTCCAGATGCTTGCACTGAGCCCAGTATTTAATAATAGCTTTGTTAGTACTTAAAAAAAATATTGCCTTAATTAAACTGTCCTACAAGAACTAATGAGTCCCAAGACCATGGTGCATTGAGGTTCAAAAATATTTTTGGCTCAATAGATAAAACGTTGACAAAAATTAACATTAACTGGCAGCTCAAAGGCAAAAATGTACCTGAAACAACGGCTTCCCTCGCTATTTTCCTCGGGAATGCTATTATTACATCAATTTTGTGTACTCTGCCTAGTGGAAGATCATTAAAAGAGTTTTTTTTTTTATAGAGAAAATATAGTGACAAAGTTATCATTTCTAACACAAATTTGAACCATGAGTCCCAGTATTCCAGCAGTAAGCCCAAAACGTATTATTGTGTGGTCAAATGTCCCGATGGGAGGATAAATTGTATTATCCTGGCTGATGGGGTTTCGACTTTCGACCTCTGGATTACCAGACTCCTAGGATCATGGTTGACTTGACAGACAATTAATGTAATCCTGTGATTTTATTTTTTGAGAATTCCAACTTCATTTTCCGCCCAATTTTTTGTATTCAAATTTGTATTAAAAAAGCGGCGCTGCCCTTCCCTAAAAAAAGACCCAAAGCCTAAAAAACAAAAACAAGTTCCATCCACTGACGGACGTGGTGTTGGCTGAAAATTGGTTTACTTACTCCCTCATAACTAGTGTTGTAATGTCTAGCATCACGAAGAATCGAACCTGGATCACCCACCCAGTCAAACCGTAAGTCAGAATCACAAAATTGTGAAGAAAATAATAAATCCGTTTCAAAAACAAGCCAGGTAAATGGAACTTTTTTTATATTGCTTTGAGGCCAGTGCTTTTTCTTTATTTAATTATTCTGATAAAGTGAATTAAATTTGCTCCTGATTTTATAATTACTAAAAATGTGTTTAAAACAATTTTTCAAGGCCGTCAGGGAGACCCAAAACCCACCGCCACCACCCCCCAAAATTTTACAAACACACCAATTGATCACAAAAATGTACATTAAATGTACAAAAAAGTGATGATGAAGAAGTGATGTTCTTAGTGTTTAGGTAATCAAAATTTATTGTGTTAATGAAAAATAGTAAAATTCCATAAATCAATTTTTTTCAACTATAAAAGTAGAACCCAAAATTTCAAGTTTCAATTGAAAAGCAAGAAAGTGTAACAGGACAAAATGGTGGAAAAGCTAGAAAAAGCTGAACTCAAAGTACTCAAACGCAGAACGATATTTTTGACACAAGAGCTTAACGAAATAGATGTTTCAATTATATCAACGAAAAAATGTTAATGGAATGGTAGAAAACGAATCTCAACCAAAGAAAGTTGGTAATTGTGTAGATACCAATGAAAAACTCGCGGGGTTCAAAATTGGAAGGGTCATCTATATGTATGTAACTTTAAAGGAGTCTTAAGGAAACACCAGCAATGATTATGATTCTGTCTAAAACTTTACCTATACAAGACAATATACCTCACAAAAAAACCAAAAATTACCATTTGAAAACACAATTATTGCGTTATTATTTTCTCATTTGCTAGGTATCTATTTTTTCTCTAACTGTAAATCCAGCCATTTGGTGTATTGAGACAAAAACTACTGAGGCCCACTCCGATGAGTACACAATTACACATACAGTCATGTAGCTGGGGTACTGGGGTATACCAGACCTATCACCATGATTTCGGATACACACAGAGGTAGGATAATGCTACAAGAAATGTTTTTTATTGCCCATGGCTTAAAATGTTGATGAAAACGGTTCAAATAGTATTTTATTGCTTCCGTAATAAATTGGATCAATCGTTTTACATTACATTACAGGTAGCTTCTTGTAATTCAGAAGGTTGCTATATTATTATTTAAACATTTTGTCTCCAATATATTCTATCTTCTGCCATTCTCTTATATTCTTCAAAATTTGCTGTATTCATCCATTCCAAGATGTTGTCAATCCATTTCTTCCGTGGTCTTCCTCTTCGTTTTACAAGAGTTAAAAATATCGACTGACTGGAATATTGTTTTCATTACCTAGTTCTAAATCATTAGATGCATTCTGTATTCAAGTACACTCTTATCTATAGACAAATGTAAGCTGACTAGAATCAGAACTACCCGCTTTGCTGGATACACCAATCTAACCATTGTGCGGAGATAGTTTCTTTAATGAAAGCGTTTTGAACCTCTAAGAGTCAAATTATGAAAAAGTATTAGATTTAACCTCTGCTACTTAGATTTTTTTTCTCAAATAATGGGCATGATTTCTTTAACTGTATCTTCATACAACAATTACAACAAACATGTCATCGTTCTTCTCCCAACACATGGTGCCTACCAGGCTCGAGGCATTTCCACGCTGGACTGCCAATGACAGTCTTAGATTAAATCTAATCCTGTTTCATGATTCGGCCCTAAATGACTGCCAGCTAGGCCGATCCGTTGAGTCCCCCAGCTATACAGCAGCTAGTCTATTCCCTGTTTGGATCTTCAGTCAGAATAAATGTTCGGTCAATCCTTTTCCCAAGTTCCCCAGTTTGGGTCTCTTTGTTTATTTTGGACCACGCTAGAAATCTGGGTCACTGTTAATTTTCGAGCAATTTTTTTTTATATATATATTCTGTGCTTAACGTTTCATATTAAAGAGAACAATCAAATTAAAGTTGGTAGATGTAGTCCAGAAAGGGATTGGGAGGAAAACTCCCAAGAATACTGGATGCGAGTTTTGTACTTTGAGCTATATGTACTTTGAGACTTTCATTCTGTTCAAAGTATGAGTTAAATGAATAGTTTAAGAAGTTTTTTTTACTAAATTGATGGTAATAAATTTTATTTGTAAATTAAAACGATTAATGAAAACATAGGGTATATTACAAGGTGAGATTACCAGGTCATTTAAAGATAATTATTAACTCTACACTTAAATTACTTATTTATTTACAAACAAAAGAAATAGCGCTAAGAGGAAAGCTACTTCCTTTCCTCTTAGCGCTATTTGAAAAAACTCTGAATGATGTAAGTATTTACAATATTTTTTACATTGTCTTTCTCTGTACAGATACATTTATATTGTGTTATTTATACCATTATAACAACACAATACGAGGTTTGGCTATTAAGTTCGTAGACGCGAGCCGCTACGCAAAAGCTGTCCATGCTAGGAAGATATGATGAACATGTTTAGAAAGCTTCAAGTCTTGTGTTTTGATTGATAGCTGTCACATGACTGTACTGTAATTAGTTCTGTTGTAATAGCCCGACGCGCAAGACACCTTTTTTAATTTTGCCGGAATTATGATTGATACAAACGTTGAGCAACGAGTGATTATTGAATTTTACGTAAAACTTGCTGGTAAAACTTTTTTTTTTGTTAAAGACAGTGTACCAGGAATCATGTTTGATAAGATCAACGCTTTATAAGTGGTTTAAACGGTTTCAAGATGGTCAGGAAGATGTTGAGGACGATCCACGTCCTGGTCGCCCCCAAAGCTCAAAAACTGACGAACACATTGAAAAAATTGGTGTTATGATTCGTTCTGACCGTAAATTAACTCTAGGACTAATGGCTGATAGACTTAAAATTAATAGATAATGTGTGAGACAAATTTTGCACGAAAATTTCAACATGACAAAAGTTTGCGCAAAAATGGTGCCATGCGCCAGCCCACAGTGCCTTCTCCGTGAAGACGTTCCTATCCAAGTACAACATCCCAGTGTTGGAACACCCTCCTTAATCACCCGACCTGGCCCCGTGCGACTTTTACTTATTGCCAAAAATCAAATCTACCCTGAAAGGTACCAGATTTGACAGCGTAAATGACGTTAAGAAAAAACCGGCAAAAGTCTTGAAAGGCCTCACACAAAATGACCTCCACCACTGTTTTGATCAATGAAAAATTTGCTTAGAACGTTGTAGGGATAGAGGAGGGGAGTACATTGAAGGGGATATCTACTAAAGTTGGGTAAGTTAAACACACATCGTTTTATGGAAAGAATCTACGAACTTAATAGCCAAACCTCGTATATTGTGTTTTTTTTACTATCTATTATTAAATCCGAGAAAATTCTAATATTAGAAATCGGAAGTATTGTGTTAATATTGTGTAAAAAAAATATTCTTTTTTATCCTTTTCTTGAACTTGTAAAACGCATGATAAACATACCTACATGCAGCCAGCGTCGATGGCATGTTGAATACACCGGTTCCCTTCAGAACACCGAAGTTAAGCGACATCCAGCGAGGTTAAGACTTGGATGGGTGACCATTCAAATTCTAATTCTCGTGACGCTGGCTTTTCCCGGCCCCACTCAGGCTGGGTGAGGTCAATGTGAGTAGCAGGTTTGTGAGTTTCCTGCGAATGGAGGGTAAAACCCCCGTCGTGATATGACCATGGCAGTTGAAAGCGACGTTAAACCCCACTTAAAAAAAAAAAAAAAAAAAATACCTACATGCTTTGTTTTCTGAATACAGAATCAAGCAAGATGAAAACATGGCAAGCACAAAATTCTTGGCTGCTGTACTTAAGTATCATTTAAGCTAAAGTAAGAAAATAGAATAGTCTTACAATAGAAACTTACAATTGTCTATTAACATCAGAGAAACTTACAATTGAAATATTTGAATAGAATAGTATAACAGATACATTTGAAACCTTACTGGAATAGTTCAAGTTTTGGAATGTGTCGTATGGAATTTCAATTAAAATTGAAAAGTATTTGTAACAAAATAGGCACTATAAAATAATTGGAATGTATCCATTCTAGTATTTAGTTACAATGACTTTGGTAATGCACAAATTACGGGTAGTACCCACATGTATTTGAGAATTTGATTTCGAGAATTTAATTTTCACTTTTGGTGATATGTATTGTATTAATCATGTGGTCAAATTATCAAAATTTGACTTTGAGAATCTAACCACATGATTAATGCAACCAAAACTACTGCTAGGTATCAATAAAGATACCTACTCTTTAGTTCTACTTGGATGTAATTAATTGAAAGTTTAAGGAATTCCATTGTGGTTCATGAATATTTGTGTGGAAAGTTGAAAAAAAGTGGTTCATGAACATTTGTGTATTCCCAGAGTCATTGCAACAAAATATCAACATTAAAAATATTTTCCTACTATACAAAAGATA